>VSMD01059204.1:0-139227 GCA_008750895.1 Mirza zaza
GTGAATTGCATTTATAGATTTATGTATGTTGAACCATCCCTGCATCCCTGGGATGAAGCCCACTTGGTCGTGATGGATTATTTTTTTGATAAGCATCTGGATTCGGTTAGCTAAGATTTTGTTGAAAATTTTTGCATCTATATTCATTAGGGATATTGGTCTGTAGTTTTCTTTTTTTGTTGCATCCTTTCCTGGTTTTGGTATCAGAGTAATATTTGCTTCATTAAAGGTATCAGGGAGGTTTCCGTTCTTCTCGATGTTGTGGAATAGTTTCTACAAGATAGGTACTAGTTCTTCTTTGTAAGTGTGGTAAAATTTGGGTGTGAAACCATCTGGACTGGGACTTTTCTTTTTAGGGAGATTTTTAATTGCTGTTTCTATTTCAGCTCTTGAGATTGGTCTGTTCAGTGTACCCCTATAGTATTTTTAAGTTAAATATATATATATATATATATATATATATATATTTTAAGAAGCCAGATAATTCTCACGGTGTGACATTGTATAATGGGTGATATTCCTCTTAGGTCCCCAGGTCCTGTGTAACACTCAGCTCACAAATATTCCTCAAGGCAAAAATGATATCCATCAAGACCATGGATTTTAGAAACTACAATTGTGTTAGGGTCTACTCTAAAATAACTAAAAGAGTGGAACTGGTATATTCCTAACACAAATAAATGATAAATGCCTGAGGTGATGGATAAATCAATTACGCTGATTTGATTAATTCATATTATGTGACCATATCAAAACATCGCATGTACACTATAGAGATATACAACTGTTATGTACCCATAATAATTACTTTTTAAAAAAAGAAAAAAAAAAGAGCGAAGGTTCGAAGGTGGTACTTCCAGAAACATTTCTGTTCAAGATCAGTCAAGTATGCTGTCAATATTGAGAAAGTCATTATTGCTTTATGAAATATTTCCTTGTGACAGTCAAACAGGGAAGAATTTGATGTTTTAGATAGCCAAACATCTTGGGAGATTTCTTTCAAGGAAAAAATACACAACAAAAGACTGCCGTAAAGTATATGCTAATTGCTAGAGAACAATAATGTGGATTAATTTAGATTAATTAGTAGGGAGCAAGCACAGATTAACAAAAGAAAACTAGCATCAATTAGCCATACACCTAGTGTCAGGAACTGTGTGTTCACATCCATACCTCACTGTATCATCTCAACATTCTTGCTATCTTTAGTCTCAACAGTATTCCTTCAAGTTCTGAAAATATTATTCACATTTTGTAATTAAAGGAGGTTCCCCAAGGTCACATAGAGCATATGCAATAGCACAATGGTGTAAAATAAAGACTGTCTCCTTCAAAACCCTATTCACTTTTTAAAACTGATATCTCACAATCCTTTGATCAGAGAATCTTTAATAGTGTGTGCTCACTCCCACGCAGGTATACATGTTTGGTGGTAGGCTACCTTCCTAAGTGCTCTTGTGTTAGGATGATATTTAAGTCGGCATTTCTTGCATACACACAAGTCAGTAGTAAGAGAAGCAGACTAGGAACATGTTGGGTAGTAAATTAAAAATTCTCCAAGGCCCAGGCATGCTAGCATATGTCTGTAATCCTAGCACTCTGGGAGGCTGCGGTGGGAGGATTGTTTGAGCTCAGGAGTTTAAGATCAGCCTGAGCAAGAGCATGACCCCATCTCTACTGAAAAAAAAAAAAAAAAAAAAAACAGGCATGGTGGCGCATGCCTGTAGTCCCAGCTACTCGGGAGGCTGAGGCAGGAGGATCGCTTGAGTCCAGGAATTTGAGGTTGCTGTGAGCTAGGCTGATGCCAAAGTACTCACTCTAGCCGGGGCACCATGAGACACTGTCTCAAAAAAAAAAAAAAAAAAAGAAGAAGATTCTCCAAGCATGAGCAGGGCAGGATGTATGAGCAATGAAACTGTTCTTTCCTTCTTCATGCTGCCCTTCATCTTGGCCATGATATTTTTCTAGCTCAAGTTAAAAGCCATTTATTTGAACCCTGCCCTGTCCTCCACTTTGATTAGCACTGTTTTTGTAAGCATTTTTCACCAGATAATCACAGACATGGCTACTGGCCCTTGGCTACCCCTTCTTCACTTTCTTTGCACAAGGGCAAGGTGAAAAGAGGAAAATTCAATGAGCAACTTCAGTTCTTTTAGCCATATGAACTCAAGGAGTTATTAGCACAAGTCAAATTCATGTACCTGCTAATTGGCCCAGGCAGAGATTCTACATTTCTTACTTGAAGACACTTGGTTAGGCAGAAAAAGTTCATATTTCAGCAAGATTATAATCAATATATCAACTATATTAGCCTCATGTCAACACACAAGGGTTCATTATTAAGCAGATTCTGAAGGGCTCATTGAATATTGCACTTTGAAATGTGTGTCTGCTGTCTGGGAGCAATTTCGAACCTGTCTTCTGGGAACTAGGACATACTTAAAAGGATTTAAGAGTAGAAATCTTTCACTTAAGAAAATCCATTTTAGCAATTCGCACATTAAGAAAACGGGAAATGTTTTTTTACCAACTTCACTGGCATTTGATGGGGGATCCTCCAATAAAACACAGGTAATTTTACTCTAGTTATTATAGCTATAGAAGTATAAGTGCTCCTCTACCCTCTTGCAAATACAGAACTGCAAAATTCATCATGGTCATTGTTTATTACATCCAACATTCTGAGAATAAGCTCATTTTACTTGAATAATAGTAACATTGAATACTTAGTATCAGAATTTTGCCAAGAAATATAATGTTATTTAACCCTCACAACCATCAAAGGAGGTAGTTGCTGTCACTATCTGTATTACATAGTCATAGGAATTTAGAGGGGCTAAATGACCTGTTCAAATTCACATAATTTATATGACCCAAATCTTGGATATGAGTGCAATATGTCTCATTCTAAAATTTATATCCTTAATCTCTAAGTTATACAACCAAGAGAAGAAAACTAATAGCTAATATTTTTCTGTGTTTTTTGTAAGCCAAACACAGTAAGGAGACCAGCAAAACACTAGAGCTAATTCTAAGGGCATTTGAGGAAATAGAGATTTGTAGAACAGGGAAGGAAGGAAGGAAAGAAGTAAGGAAGGAAACATTAAAATTGATTAGTCCCATATAAGGCAATAAAAATCTAATATTAGAGCTTATCTTTACTACTGGAAAAAAATTGTAAGTTAATATGCAACTTTACAATATTGAGCTCTAATCAAATAGTAAATTAAAAAAATTGAACCCATGTACATTTTCCTAGAGAAATAAATAATCTTTCATTAGGCCTGCTAAGCAGTACTATCACCATCTGTTATTTTAAGGGCAGATCTCTATCCATTATCACCTTATTTCCAAATTTGGAATAATTTTTCTTAAGAATATTCAAAAGTAATGATTATGGTAAGTATTTCTGTTTACTCACAGAGTTCTCCAAGTGATATAATCTCACACAAAATTGAAATATTCCAAAACTTGGATGGAATCTGGGTTAAACTGTTAATAAAGTTAGTATCTGACTAATTAATTTATTTTTCTTATATCAATTCACTAATATGGTTATTAAAATTCCATAATAAGAGACTTATTCCCTTTAATTTTAGTATTTAAGATTTTTTGGAAAATTTTTATATGAGCAAATATACAGTAGAGGAATAGAATATAGAATAAATAAATTCAACATTTGATGGCAGAGTAGGGTAACTATACTTACAAAAGTGTATTACACTCAGGTGATGGGCAATCTAAATATCTTGACTTGATCACTAAACATTATACACATGTAACGACATTTCTTATGTACCCCAGAAATTTGTATAATTTTTTTAATTAAAATAAAATGTGAATAATAGTGATTTAGATGTTGGAGCCTGTAAATGCACTAATTGTAATGCACTAATTGTATCTTAGGTGAAATTTGAAAGCCAGTGAGAGTAATATAGCCTACTTTATTTATGTGTTACTTTTCAGTATTCTTTTCATTCATATTAATCATGTGAAATAATTAACACAGATGCAATTACTCCTCCTGAAATATGAAAGAAAACATATATATAGTCTCTGGAATAAGCCTGCCACCAAGAAAAATCACTGCATAATATATATGGTGCATTCCTCAGCAAGAGTCTAGGTTTCACTAACAGGAACAAGAATTCAGTCACATTAATAGAGCAAGATGGGATTAGTTTCACAACAGTAGACCCAAAAAGGAGACCCATAGCTTAAGTCATAAGGGATGAAGATTTAAACTCAGACTCCTGGTTTTCTCACTCCACAGTAGAGATGCAACTTTGGGAATTGCAAAAGCTTATCCCTTGGCTCACACTTCTCCCTCCACGTGGAGAAACAGAATTCAGAAGTCACAATACAATTCAAAGGTGCTGTGTAAGGAAGGCTTTGGAACAAAGCTACTAGATAGATGCTTAAAATATTTGCTTGCTTCAGGTTATGAAGACCTGATGCCTCTGCTCATGCTGGGATCTCATCTTTCCCGGAAAATCCTTGGAGAGTCACATGTCAACTTGGCTGTAAAAGACCAACTTACCCTTTGCTTGCCCGTCCGTGTCTTTTATTTTGAAATGATGTTACTTTTAGCTAAATAGTTAATGGTTATATGTTAAGTTAAAGTACATTCTTATTCAGAGCAGGCACTTTCTGTTTTGGACATGTGTAGCCATTAAAGGTTAACTCTTAAAGGCAAATATGAGGGGTTTCGAAGGGTGTTCTTCATTTACAGTCATTAACTTCTATTTTAAGGGCAAAGAAACTGAAGCAAAGAGAGATGAATCATTCATCTAAAGTGATGAAATGTGAAGCAAAATACAGTTTCTCCTCAAACAATGCGTTTTTCTCCTACTGTTCCCACATTGCCCCATAGCAAACTCTTGGTATTTAATAGCATGTGATAACAATTTTCAACTATTAAGGACATAAAATTAATAAATTTTATCTCTATTTCCAACCTTCCTATGAGCTGGTAGCAATAATGAAGATCATTACTGATAAAAATTTATTGAAAGGTAGAAGGAGCCAAGTGAATCCCACCAGGAATAATCCACATGTCAACTGAAATTAGGGAAATGCTATGGAAGTCCACCAGGGGTGAGGAAATAGCTATATCTGCTTCTCCACTCTTCATGAGAGAGCCCGCAGCATGTTAAAAGAGGTTTGCCACTGACTAGGCACACAATATTTCACGTGATTTAGAATAATTATTCTGTCTTTAGTGAACTTCTTTAGCTTTCTTTTCCTCATACTCCACCTTACACCAGAATTACATCTGTCTCCCCAAATGTGTAATTCCATTCACAATCTCACATCTGTCTTCACAGCCATGTCCAATTGGCATAATTTCTCTATTCTGCCCAGCTATAAAATATTTTCTTATCTTTTAACCCACTTCCAGGAAGGTTTGCCCATATTCTAATGTGAACCACCCTGTAACCTTATAGACTTGCATTATGTTACTGTTATACTTCACTGCACCTCTCTCCCTAACATAAGTAAGATTGTTAAAAATGCAGATTAATGTTTATTTTTGAAACAAAACAAAATAGGTCCACAACAGCTTGTTGATAAAATGATAGAAATCTTGAAAGGGGGAATTCTGTACATTCCCTCAACTCTTCTTTGTGCCCCTGTGTTATCCTCCAGTGAGTTAAACACTCAGGATGGAGCTATGTCATTGCTTCTTGCCTACTGTCCATATATTTCCATGATTAAGATAGAGCTCTTTGCTCTCAGTGGGCACACAGTCAAATCTTACAGCCAATATGATAAAAATAGTTGTACATTGCATTTTTCTCTGTCAGTCTCAAGAATCCACGCTACAGACTATCTTTTGTGATCCTGCTGATTGAAAATAGCAGCCCCTGTGAGAAATAAACTGAACACTTAACATTAGTGGTTTTGTTTGTGACAGCTTGTGTGCTAGTATCTTAAACTGGGTCTATTTTCTTTACATACTTTATCCTTACAAAAAACAACACATTTCAAAATGCTTATTATAATTGCGAAATTGTACAAAAGGCAGTCAGCATAGGGCATACGTATACCTAAGAATTATTGTATATCAGGGAATGTACTATGTTCAAATCACTTTTTATTTCTTATTAAAAATCCTAGACTTAGGGAAGTTGCATGTTAATTAGTAAATGTTTTTCTAATTGAAATGTAAATGCCAGGTACATAAGGTAATCCTGAGGGTTGGGCTTTATTACCCTATAGGATAGGAAACTAAGTGACCTTATTCTAACATTCCTTTAGTAAATGGCCTATAAATTGTTCTTTGAACCACCGTTTCTTTCTTACTATTTACACCATTAATTAATGAGTTGCATGAAATCTTTGACAAGTGTTTATTTGGTATTTGGAAGAATCTTCTTGTTTTTCACGTTCAAAATTATGCTTTAAAACTCATCACTTTGTCAAGGTTCTACTGGTCAGAAGGTTAAGGCGCAAAAGGTTTAGAGTGGTGCCCTCATTTATTAATCTAATTTCAGTACATTGCAATGTATTACAACTTTTATATGCCTGGCTAAATGAATTTTATAAATTATACAGTCTAATTTCAATTAAAGTAACCCTTACAAAATAGTGTCTATTTGAAATGAAGTATAGACACCTGCAAGTAAATAGTAAATTGAAGATAATATCAATAATACAAGCCAAACCAAAAATAAACATTGTCACAGCCAACACTTCTAGTATAAATTCTTCACTTGAACATAGAGACAGAAGAATGAGACTCTAATCAGTTATAACAAAAGCAGCAGCAAAGTAATTTATGATCATAAAAACTACTTAAATTGTGAATACAGATGCATTGCCAACATTTTTTTTTTTTTTTTGAGACAGAATCTCGCTTTGTTGCCCAGGCTAGAGTGAGTGCCATGGCATCAGCCTAGCTCACAGCAACCTCAAACTCCTGGGCTCAAGCAATCCTACCGCCTCAGCCTCTTGAGTAGCTGAGACTACAGGCATGTGCCACAATGCCTGGCTAATTTTTTCTATATATATTAGTTGGCCAATTAATTTCTTTTCTACTTATAGTAGAGACGGGGTCTCGCTCTTGCTCAGGCTGGTTTCGAACTCCTGAACTCGAGCTATCTGCCCACCTCAGCCTCCCAGAGTGTTAGGATTACAGGCGTGAGCCACTGTGCCTGACCTACCACCATTTTTAACAAGAACCTTGCCTAAGTGGATATTATGTAAATAGTTCCTTGGTGAAGGAGATTTTTGATATATGACTATCATTAAAAACAATTCTAAAATAAACTGAACCTAGATCCAGCTCTTTGAAATGTTATGTCAAAGGTGTAAAATCAATATTTTCAAAAGAAATTAACCATTAGCAATTATATGTAAAATGAAGTGAGAAAGGAGAAATCAAATATATATATATGAAATAAGCATATATTTATATATAAAATCAATGTATATACATATAATACCCACACACATTCAAATGAAAAGGATTTTGAATTGAAAGACAGTAGTCATTTAAAAATATTTAACTTAAGCTTTATTTCGTAATTTTAAAATTTATCTTGTACATGTATTATAAGGTTTATTGCATGTTAGTAAATGCATATACTCTATAGATAAATACACATTTGCTGGGATACTCTGAAGTTGTGTTTTTCTTTTTGCTTTACTGGTAGAGTATTTACTATTCAAAAGTTTACAGACCATTTTCTGGGCGATTAGTGGCTATTCTGGGAATAGAGAAAAACTGCTGAGACTGAAGCCTGAGTGGGCTTGGCCATAGGTGAAGTGTTAGACACACAGAGGACAACACGAAGGTCCTCATAGTGGAGGCTGATGGGTAGAAAATGATAGATTTGGAGGCAGAACACCTTCCAACTGTCTCATTTTCATGTCACACACCTCACTTTATGGTCCACATATCTACCAGAGAGCAGAATATACTTGTCACTACTTGTCATTTCCCTCCTAAAACTCTGCATTCCCACCCTGTGTCTCCATTGGGGGTGGGGGAGACCGAGACTTATGCTATACATACTTTGTTTTGTTTTTTTAATTTTTATTTTTCTTATCCTTATGACAATATTTCTTGCCATGTTCCTGATGTGTTTTTGTATATTATCAAAAGCAAATTGTGGTTCTACAACCCAAAATGCCCTTTTATGCTTCCAGACCTGACTTCATTTTCATGTTATTTCTCTAAGTATTTTGCTTAGTCCCCATTCCATTTGTAAACTTCTCATTTATCTTTCTAAACTTATGTTCAGTATTCCTCCATCAAATGTGTGGTTGCCTGTGCGTGTGTGTGTGTGTGTGTGTATGTATACATGTATTTCAGAAAAACTTTTCCCAAGGTAGGTGTGGAGATCAGTGGAGAAATATAGGTTGAAGGCAAAATTTGGGGAATCGTAAGGGTAGTAGTTTAAGTTGAGAATACGTAGACTGAGAAGGGCTAAGATGAAAGAGTTTTACTAACATTTAGGGAGATACAAAAAGAAGAACTCTAGGAGAAAATAAAAAGAATTTATCAGACATATGGGAGAATAAAGCAGAAGATCTTGGCACAGAAGCTGCAGGAAGAGACTTTTTCAAGAGGAGGGCTGGTCTATCACTAGGAAGTAGCAGAGAAGTTCAGAAGACAAAATAAACATCTGAAAATAAAATTAAATAGTGACCTTTGATATTAATTAGTGTTCTTCAGAGAAACAGAACCAGTAGGAAATATAGAGATGTATGAGAGGGGCATTTAGTATGGGAATTAGCTCACATAGGTATAAAGGCTAAGAAGTCCCTCAAAGGATAGAATGATGCCTGCCCAAGTGGACAAGCGTGGATCTTCATCCCTCAGTTTACTGATTCAAATGCTACTAATTTTCTAGAAATGCCTTCACAGACACACCCAGAAATTATGTTTTACCAGCTCTCTGGGAACTCCTTAGTCCAGTCAATTTGACACATATAGAGTTAACCACAGAGTGAACCACCACACCTTAGCAAAAGCAACATTTATACTACAAAACATGAAGAAAGATGGACAGAAGGCAGAAACGATAACAATGGAAGGTGTTCTGCCATAAAGATCTTAATTTTCTTAAAAAGCTTTGCCTGAGTCCCACACTCACCTGTGAGTAATCTTATACTTACTGCAATATATTACAACTTCCTGCTTTCTGTCATCTCTGTCTTACCTGTAATATTTTTTTTTTTTTTTTTTAGTGGACTGTAAATGGCAATTCCTGATTAAGTCACCTTCACACACACCCTCCTCCCTCAATTAGCTGTAAAGCATCTGAGGAATTGGACTATGTCATATCCATCTCTACATTTTAATTACTATGAACAGTGCCTGCCATATTTTAGGCTCTTAACTTAAGCTTTGCTTTGGAGTGATAAATTGAAGAGTATAGACTATATACTGCAATGCATGACAAATGATCTCAGAGGTGTTGGAATTCTTAAAAATTATATATTTCAACTAGGTTTCTCATCAGCTGAGAAAGTGCTTTAATTTTATTGACTTATTGACTATTTTATTGGTGAAAGGATCCAGACATTTAGGTCTCTGGGATCTTGTGAAGAATTTATAGGACAGCTCATCCGAATACTGAGTAAGGTAAGTTTCTTCTTTAGGTATGTAACCTCCAGCTCCAGTGGCACAATTGGTTAGCACATGGTACTTATACAGGTATGTAACCTCAAAACTTGACTTCAATAGTAACACACTCTAGTCAACACAGCTAACTTAATTAGAATAGTTCTTAGATAATAATCAAGAGTCAAATCCCTCTATCGACAACAACAACAACAATTTCTAAATGAAAAGATAATGAAATGAGAAAGGGTGAATGAATGCATAAAATAGTTGGTTAGAATTTGAGCTCTCTGGTTTGTGAGAATGAATATCATTATCTAGAAATCAAAATCATTAAAATACAGTTAAGGACTCTGGTGAGAAAATAAAAGGAATAATTTAAAATAGCTTCCTAAATAAAACCATTATCCCTCAAAGAATAGCTATTTAAAGGAATCTATGAAACCTTGCTTGGTTCAAAGATCTCTATGAATACTGTGCATGACAAACCACGAATACAAACTAATGTACATAAAAGTCAATGTTTTCATAAATGAAATCATAAAGGACTTCTTATTTTTCTTCTCTTAAAATAAAGAAAAGTAGCCCACAATGCAAAATTAATTATAACTTAATAGTCTTATTTTAATCATTATCCATGTTGGTGTGTAATTGTGGATTAAAAACCCATTCCAGATAGAAGAGAACTATATTAACTAAAATAACTCAATAGTACTTTTCTAATAAAGGCAATGGTTAGTATATATTTTCTCTCAACAGTATAATTATTGGAATGGAATGTAAAAATTGTTTATTATTGTAAATCTGCATAAAAATTGCTTTCAAATTTATTGTTGGTTATCAGTTGTAATTTACAGAGCAGCTAGAAACCCTGGTTCAAACAGTGACTGTGGAGCTAGTCAGAGGAAACATAAACAGGCATTGCCCATTCACTACCTTTTTAAAAGACTGAGTTAGCAGTAAAGCTGGACGGTTTTTCTTTCAAATATAGAATTATGAGATCAGCAGCTCTGATTGAATTATTTTTATTAGTTATCCAATTAACAGTGCACAACTCCTAAATGTATAACTTGTAAATTTTTACCAATATATGCAGCAAAGAGATCAATTAAGGGAATATTTCTAGCAGCCCAGATATTCCTTCATAAACCCTACCAGATAATACTTCTAAAGCCCTGAAATAACACTTTCTAACTTCTTTTTTTTTTTTTTTTCTTTTTTTGAGATAGAGTTTTGCTCTGTCGCCCCAGCTAGAGTGCAGTGGCATCATCATAGCTCACTGTAACCTCAAACTCCTGAGTTCAAGCAATCCGCCAGGTTTGGCCTCCCAGAGTGCTAGGATTACAACTGGGAGCCACCATACCCAGCCTACTCTTTCTAACTTCTAACACGATAGATAAAATTTGCCTGTTCTTGACTCGGTTTGTACAATATTACATCTGTGAGATCCATCCAATGTCTTGTATGTTACTGTAGTGTACTACTTTCATGGCTCGATAGTATATCATTTATGAAGGTACAATGATTTATACTTCCACTCTACTGTCTGTCAATGGACATTTGGATTATTTCCAGTTCTCAGTGATTATGAATATTCTTCCCATATGCATTTGTACATATGTATTCAAGGGTATATGTACTCAATTTGTATACATGTAACAACATATTTTGATAAAAAATGCTGGGTCATAAGATAGCTTCTATTCAGCTTTATTAGGTAATGTATATAATGCTCACTAGAACCCCAATGTACACAATCCTTTACTGTCTCTAGCACTGATAACTGGGATCATAATATTTTATATATCTATATACATAATAATTTGATGCATTTTAAATTTATGCACATATATAAAAAACACAAAATGTGTACATTCAAAATTTATCTAGATGTTCAGCCTGTATCTACTTTTAAAAATTTTAAGTGGAAGGAGATTTTCTTAATTGCAATCACATAGGAATATCAGAGAACCAATCATATTTTGGCAGGGCATTTCATCAGTGACCTGCATAAAATAAAGCTGAAATAATTTCATTTGAAGCCATCATTTCTGACCTTTTCAAAGAAAGATTTGGCTTTTAATCAGAAATCTGTGTTTCATTTTGAACAAGGAACACATCATTCCATTTCAGCTATTTCCATACAAATGAACTATTTTCCATATGATAAGATTAATAATGAATGGACTTGCATTCCTACAAGCATGGGGAGAAGTTCATGCAGAAGACCACTCTGTGGTTTAGCAAGATATAAAATGCGTCTAGTATGTTTGAAAGGTATAAACTGCCCCCAAGTTTGAAGGATAAAGGAGTAAATACTTGACTATGATTCACCTTCATTGTGTCAACCACTCTTGAATTTATCATGAGATAAGCTAAAATAAACCCTTTAGGCCAATATCTATCCTGTTATAAACGGAAAAACAAAGGCAGCAGTTTGGGACAAGTTCACTAAAGCGAACTTGGAAAAAAGGAGGATAAGTCTTCACTAAATTTGCATATATATGAAATTGTGGCTTAGAAATAACCCTACTAATTAGCTATGTACCTCTAGATACATAAGAGTATCTCTAAGCCTTAGTATTTTTATCTGTAAAATGGCATTATAATATCTTCTTTGAAGGAACGTAAGTTTCAAATGCAAGGAATTAAGTATTACATAAATGCAATATATTTTTGCATGACTATGGTATTAGGATGATGATGAGTAATTTTTTTTACTTTCAAGCACTTTACCATTTATTATTTTCTTTTATCAATGAAGGTGAATAGAGCATGTGTTATCATCACCCTGTTCAGACAGGAAGGTCTGTACTGGTTTATACCGCAATTCCATGAGAGCATCAGGTCAAGGGTCAATGTAATCACGCCTTCCTCCTAGTTTGGTTCTTTTTCCTACACGAGCTTTCTTTTTTCTAAATAAGTTATTCATAAATGACTCATGTTTCCAACTCACTGGGCACACTTCCACATATTCTTAAAATATGCTCATGTCTCCCACATCAGTGAACATAATTCCATACAAAAGAAGCTCTTTTATACTTCTACTCTACTGCTGCTCAACCATGGGCTGCTGCTTCATATATTAACATTATATTTCTGTCTTATCTCCTTGATTAGAAAACTTGTTTGGACTGGATACATGAAAACATAACATTCACATTTATTATTCTACCACTTTCACCATCACAAAAAAGGAAAGAAGAAAGGAGGGAGGGAAGGAGGGAGGAAGGGGGAAAGAGGAGGGAAGGGAAGGGGAGGGGAGGGGAGGGGAGGGGAGGGGAGGGGAGGGGAGGGAAGGGAAGGGAAGGGAAGGGAAGGGAAGGGAAGGGAAGGGAAGGGAAGGGAAGAGGAGAGAGGAGGGGAGGGGATTGGAGGGGAGGGGGAAAAATTAGTTAAATTTCTATTAGCTGTATTTACCACGATCACATATTAGATCCCTAACATTTAATGAAGTTCTTTTCCCAGTGGGAACAACAGTCATTCCAGTGTAGTTAATATATAAACCTTCCTGTATGGTTCCATATTTTCATCTTACCTACTCAGCTTATTGGCACAGTTTTCAAGTTTGTGTTCTCATGGTCATATGATGGCTGCTGCTTTTCCAGGTATCACAGCCTCATAAAATTAAGACCAGGGACAGGAATAAGTAAAATAGTCTCTCACTCAAATGACTTTTAAGAAAGATAGAAGTGTTCCCAGGGAACTTGTCTTATTGGCCAGGACTGAATGTCAAGCCCATCTCAAATCCCTCCATTGTCAAGGAGGATGGAATGGCCGTGGTTAGGTTAGTTTAATTCAAATTTACCTCTTGGGGCTGGACATGGACACAGCTTCACCTAAAGCGCATACCACCCACCCCCACTTGAAAACACTTAAGGTCCTATTTCAGCAAAAGAACAGAAATACCTGTTGCCTAGGAAGCCAATGTTGTGTGTCATGGGAAATATGACATAGAAGTGAAAAGTTGGCCCCAAACCTCTCATTGATCTAATTTCCGTTTTTATTTCTTCACTGTGTATTGCTAAGAGCATTTTCATTGTGGAGTACCTTGTCTTGGGCCTGCTAAGTGGTTTGAATATCATTTCTGTATCTAAATAGCAGAGGGATCTTGGGCAATGTACTTACTCTCTGTGATCTTCTGCGTCTGTCCCAGGGCAGACACGCAATGCATTCAAGCTCCCAATGCTCGTGATCTGCAGCAGTAGCTCCCCCATCTCCTTATCCCCACCTGACCCCATTCCTTGATGTTGCACATTTCCCACTGTGGTGAGTGCCTTCTGGGGCACTCCAGTTAGAAGCTGTTCACAGGTTATTGCTTGCAGTACTTATTTTTTCTTGGTCTTATTATTAAATTATAATTCTATTTCTATTGGTGTTTTGAAATTCATCTGCCAGATAATCTCTTATAATGCTTTGCAAGTTTACTCTGTGTCCCAGAGAGATGCTAAAGAGAAATGAGTTTTGATTGTCACAGAAATTCAGTTTCAACTTCAGAAAAAACTGACTAGAAAGGTTGATTATTTGCCTATGAATTAGCTTCTGAGAAAACTTCAAAGCCATCTTCCCCAGAGATATTTCATAAATGGCCAAGTGTACCTATGACAATTTAGAAATGTTTAACTGTCTGGAAGGGAGAAATGAGATAATTCTTAAGTTGTGAACCAGATTGTTCCAACGCTTAAATCTTCTACCAAGCACATAGATTGACCAGCTTGGGAAGAGTTGTCAAAGCTTTTCTGGAGGCCCACTGACTGTGAATGGTAATATCACGACATTTCCCTTGGCCAAAGACTGAACGATGCTTACACAGGTAGGGCTATAAAAAGCTTAAAAAGTGGCCCTGGGATTCTCCATAGTCCTCAGGGAAAGAAACTGATCCAGGACACCTGTCTCATTAGGATGCTATAAGGACTATGTGCCTAAGAAGAGTACCAGTGATGGTATATAAAGAATAAGAGGAAGTTTTTTCTTTTCAATTTTAGAAATATTACTGGCAATGCAGTATGTCAAAAGTTAGCGAGTCTTGGATTCAAATTATTGCACTTCGAGAACATCTCTTTAAATCTCTGAGACTCATATTCCTCATCAATAAAAATCAATAACATTTTGGAGAACTTTTGCAAACATTAAATTCTATAAATGCATGAAACAGTCTGGAGTGCTGTAAATTCTCTATTAAAGTTGCTTTTCTCAGTCTTTCCAGTTCGCATACCAACAGTGCTGGGAATACACTAGCAAGTCATAGAGCAGGCACCCTAGAAAATGGAGCTTAAGGCACATCTTTCTTGCTGAGGCTGTTGGAGTACTGCAATCTCCAGTAGCAAGAGGAGGGAAAATGGGATGCACACAAATACACTGTGGTTCATGAGTAATTTGAGTTCAGTCTTAAGAAAACAGACACTGTTGTTTGGTTCCCTGGCACATCTTCCAGACAGGCTCCGTGAGGCTGCTATGACTAGAAACAGTCCATTACAGAAAGGAAGAATAAGGATGTGCCTGCTGGTTCCTTCAGTCTCCTATGTTTCATCTCTCAATGTTCTTCCCAAGTGAGTGATTCCCTAACACTTTGGGTTGCGTTACCCAGTCCCTCCCGGGAGCTTCTTGAAAGTCAGTTCCTGAGGCCATAGTCTGCCTTCTATGATTCTGGAAGTGGAGAGAAGTCAGAAACTCCTCTGGGTCAGCAGTTTCTGAGGCTCCTTTCTCAGTGGGTGCCATGGAAGCCACAGCCCTGATCAATTTCCCTGCGGCCAAGTGGGTAGGTAGGTAGGCTTGTGGGAGCTTGTGGAAGATCAGGTTGCTTCCATTTGGAAACGGGAACACAGTCGTCAGCTGAGGATGAGGATGAGCGAATTTACACAGGGTGTTTGGGGAAGACAGAAGGTAAAATTACTGTCCAGAAGAAATGGAGATGTACTCAACCTTCGTGGAGTGGCAACACTGCAGTAATAGGAGAGAAGGGAATACCAGCAGTGGCCAAGACTTTTCGCGGAACATGCAGCTGAGGTTTAGGAGACCAAGGGAATCTGGGTCAGTTCCTTGACTAAGTTCCTGGAGGTTTTTTTGAACGTCTAGCCTTCCCCTCCCCCCTGCCCTGCCCCCGCAACACTTAGGTTTTTATTGTAGCCCAAAAGATCACGGTTAAGGCTGGCCAGCCTGGCGGGGACGGCGGGGGGCGGGGGCGGCCCGTGTCGCAAGCTCAGGTCAGAGGGCTGTGGCTGCCCTAGCGCTGGGCCAAGGGCCCGCTCAGAGCCGCCCCGGTCTCCCTGCGGACGCCGCACGTGGCGCTCAGCGGGGTCTCCTGTTCCCCGAGGCTGGCACAGGCATCCCGGGGGCTGGAGGCCGGCAAGGGTGCTGTGTTGACCCACCAGGCCTCCCGCCCTCTCCCCACTCGCCCCACACACCTGCACCCGCCGCCGGGCAAACATCTCTTGCGTGGCTGGGCCTCGTTCCCGATGGTTCCCGCGCTGAAGTCACCGAGTGTGAGGAGTGAGCACAGAGTTTGCAGAGGGCCGGCCCCTGGCTCAGGGTTGTCTGGGGGGGCTGCATCGGGTGTGGCCCTGGCAGAGTCTCTGCAGGCCCCGCGTAGAGCGCCAGGTGAGCTGCTGACTCCTTGATGTCTGCCGTGCGCTTCGCAAAGACATCACTGACCTGAGTGTTGGCGGCAACCTGCAGCAGGGCACTCTCCAGAAGGCCGAGGTGTGGACCAGCCTTGCTCCTCCACCACGTGTATCCAGCGCTCCGGGCCGCGGCGGGTGTTGGAGCCCCACTTTGCTAGCGCCAGGCTCAGCACTGGCTGCTCCCAGCGCTGCTGGTTCCTCTCCAGGCAGCTCCTACTGTCTGGGCCGACATTCAGGAGTTCAGACCTTCTGACTCTGCTAACTTCTGGGCCTGCCCCAGACCGAGTAGAGTACCTGGCTGGCCCATGTGTCCTGAGGACCAAGTTCCTGTTGAGTGGGGAGCAGAGGGCGGTTCACGGTCGAGCACTACTAGGGAATTACCCTGGGAGCTGAGCACACCTCTGCTGCAGCTCCTAGTTGGTGAAGAAGTTGCGGCCAGCAGGATTCAGATACTCCTGGTAGAGCAGTAACAGTACAGCCCCGGCTCAGAGTGTCAAGCTGGCCAGTAGCTGCCAGAGCCTCCCACCTTGGGCTGGGCAAGAACTGGCATGGGAGAGCCCTAGACTTTGGCAGGTGGCCCTTGTGGGCTGGACACTTCTCTCCAGAAGGTGAGCTTCCTTTGTTGACATCACATGTATCAAGTTTCCAAGCCATGTATTAGTTTCCAAAGTCAATTAATAAATATTAAATGATCACTAATGTGCATTTTTCTCTAGGGAAGGTGCAATATGAAGAAAGTAGAAATTAAGTACCTAAAACTCTAGTTTTGGGATAAGAATGAAAAGATAAAAACATTCAGAGTAAAATTATTATACATTTACTGATATGGATAACAAGGATTATAAATCCTCACCAACAGAGAAGAGTGATCAGGAAAGGGCTGGACTCGACCTAGTTTGGAGATTTTAACTAAGTTTTAATAACAGGTAGGACTGCAGACGCAAGGCCAGTGGGGGTGTGGGAAGGACAGAACTAGTCTCTTCCAAACCAGTATGGCTAATTAGATGAACTCGTATAAGTAAGCTGTGAACCATAACTTGGAAAAACAAGATGGGATCAGATATCAGAAAGTTTTGAATGACAGATTCTGGTATTGAGACATTTTCTTAGAGATGGTGGAGCACTAGATAATGTTTCATAAGTTAATATTAAAAATAGCCAATATTTCTTGAGAACATATTTTATCCTTTGGCTAGGCACAATGGCTTCATACGTTTTAACTCATTGGATAATTTCAACAACCCCTACTCCCAAACAAGGTGCCATAGTTTAAAAAGTCTCACGTTTTTCTGATGAATTTCTGGGAATAAGTGACAGGAACAGAAAACACGTCTTTACAAGGACACATAGGTTAAGGAAAGTAAGGACAATGGAAACAGACATCCTTCCAGGCTGGACTCACTTCAAAATATAGCCAGAAAATTAGTTCCCTTTAGATGGCCTCCAACCCCGCAGTCCTCTCTGCTATGGTAGAGCAGACCTCAATTCACTATACATACTTCTCATTTGAGCTTCACTGGCTTTCATTTGATATTGGACTTGACGCTTGCAAACCAGAAAATATTTCCTTGGTGGTTCTCATCTCTCGTAAATGTGAATGAAAACAAGTGAGATCTCTAACTATTAAATTATTCATCACTGTGATGAGTTTTTAACCAAATAATTAACATGATCCTTGTAACTATTTTTGTTTTTACTGTTTCAACTTGAAAACAATCATTGGTTAATTGTGATAAGTTTTTCCCCTTTAAAGAAAATATGAAATAAATTATGATATATTTCAATGTTCAGAACTATTTTCCCACCCACCCAGAAATGTCTGCTTTTAATTACTTGAAAATAAATATGATAAAATAATCAGGTTGTCTAAAGTTTTATCTGCCTCTGACTTATATCCAGTTGTTGAAGTTGAGTGCATAGAATATCAAATGCCCTGAAGAAAAACATTATCCAAAAGGAAGTGAACGTGGTGAGCAGTCTAAAATCTTTCTTAACTACAGCTACCATTTTGAATGTGGAAAGGCCACATGGGTCTCTGAACATCCATCCCCTTAATGGTAAATGAAGCTGCTGGTGAGTCCTTATCAACAGCAAATATATGCTATCAGAATAAAAGAGATGAAAAAGCAATTGAGTAGAATTATTAAGTGGATCATAACAGATATGATCATAACAGATATCATAACAGATATGAGAGAGTCTATTACTAGACTGGATATTTCATTTAAGTTGTCTAATATTTATCAATAATCAACATGAATTCACATATACAAATTCTTGAACTGAAGCAAACATAGATATTGTCTCTCTGCTATTAACATCACTAAGCTTGAAGAATTCTAGACTCTGTCAAACAAATCTATTCATTTGTAAAAGCTTTCACCAGAAAACCTAAAAGAATCATCTTTCAGAGCTACAAAGATAACAAATGGTTATCTGAGAATTCATGCTATACTGAAACTGACCTATTCAATCAAAAAATGGAGTTGGAATTTGATAATTCTAAGTGATAGCTCTCTCTAGATATTCATTAAAGCTTACAAATTACCTGTAATATCTTCTATAATTCCTATAAGTATTTAACAAAAACAAAAATTCTTTTGCATATGTCCAAATTAAAATTGGAAAAAAATTTGATCACATGGGAAGCAGCAAGAAGCAGAAACAGTCGAGAAGGAACTTGCACATGCAGCCAGCAACTCATCTGATAGCCAGCTGTTGTCTGAGATCTTAAACTCTTTATGATTCTATACAAACCAACACATTCATTTTTATTGAGGTGAAATTTTAACATCAATTAACTATTTTAAAGTTAACACTTTACTGGCATTTACTACATTTGAATTGTTTTGCAAACACCACTAACATGTACTCCAAAATATTCTTGTAAAGCCGAAATAAAACTGTACCTATTAAGCAGTTACTCCCCATTGCTCTTTCCCCATAGGCCTCTGCAAACCAATCTGGTTCTTTTTTTTTTTTTTTTTTTCTTTTTTTTTGAGACAGAATCTCACTCTGTTGCCCAGACTAGAGTGCTGTGGTGTCAGCCTAGCTCACAGCAACCTCAAACTCCTGGGCTCAAGCAATCCTTCTGCCTCAGCCTCCTGAGTAGCTGGAACTACAGGCATATGCCACCATGCCCGGCTAATTTTTTCTATATATTTTTAGTTGGCCAATTAATTTCTTTCTATTTATAGTGGAGACAGGGTCTCTCTCTTGCTCAGGCTGGTTTAGAACTCCTGACCTTCAGCGATCTGCCCGCCTCGGCCTTCCAGAGTGCTAGGATTACAGGCATGAGCCACCGTGCCCGGCCCCATCTGGTTTTTGTCTCTATGGATTTACCTATTCTAGACATTTTACATTAAAAAAATTATCCAATGTATGACCTTTCATGTCTGTCTTCTTTACCTTGAATAATGTTTTTGAGGCTTTTCAACATTGTAGCTTATATTGCTACTTCATTTTTTTTATTTCACCATATCATGGGAGTACGGATGTTAAGGTTATGTATATTGCCCATGCCTCCCTTCCCCCTCGAGTCAGAGTTTCAAGCGTGACCATCCCCCAAACATTGCACATCTCACTCATTATGTTTGTATATACCCATCCACTCCTCCCCCCTTCCACCTGCAGGACACCCGGTAAATGTCATTCCTACATGTCCACTTAGGTGTTGATCCGTTAATATCAATTTGCTGGTGAGTACATGTGGTGCTTTTCCATTCTTGGGATACTTCACTTAGTAGAATGGGTTCCAGCTCTATCCAGGAAAATACAAGAGGTGCTATATCACCATTGTTTCTTAAAGCTGAATAGTACTCTATGGTATATATATACCACATTTTATTGATCCACTCATGTATTGATGGGCATTTGGGTTGTTTCCACAACTTTGCAATTGTGAATTGTGCAGCTATAAACATTCAAGTGCAGGTGTCTTTTTTATAGAGTGTCATTTGATCTTTTGGTTAGATGCCCAGTAGTGGGATTGCTGGATCAAATGGTAGATCTACTTGTATCGTTTTAAGGTATCTCCATATTGCTTTCCACAGAGGTTGAACTAGTTTACAGTCCTACCAGCAGTGTAGGAGTGTCCCTATCTCTCCACATCCACACCAACATTTATTGTTTGGGGACTTTTTGATAAAGGCCATTCTTACTAGAGATAAGTGATATCTCATTTCGGTTTTGATTTGCATCTCCCTGATGATTAGAGATGTTGAGCATTTTTTTCGTATGTTTGTTGGCCATTATTCTGTCTTCTTTTGAAAAATTTCTGTTCATATCCTTTGCCCACTTTTTGATAGGGTTGTTTGATTTTTTTCTTGCTGATTTTTCTGAGTTCTAAATAGATTCTAGTTATCAGCCCTTTGGAAATACTCTTCTAGACATTGGCCTAGGCAAAGAATTTATGAAGAAGACCCCCAAGGCAATCACAGCAGCAACAAAAATAAATAAATTGGCCTTGATCAAACTAAAAAGCTTCTGCACAGCCAAAGAAACTCTCAAGAGAGCAAACAGACAACCCACAGAATGGGAGAAAATTTTCACTACTTCATTTTTATGGTCAAATAATATTCCACTGCATGTGTATTAGTGTCCTAGGTGAGCCATAACAAAATACTGCAAACTTGGTGTCTTAAAACAACAGAAATTTATTACCTCATAGTTATGGAGGCTAAAAGTTCAAAATCATAGTGTCAGCAAGGCCATACATCCTCTGAAGGCTGTAGAGAAGAATCCTTTCATGCTTATTTCTAACATCAGGTGGCTGCTAGCAGTCCTTGGTATTCTTTGGATTGCAGCTTCATCACTTAAGTTCTGCCTTTTCCATCACATGACATCCTGCCCTCTGTGTCCTTCCTGTGTCTCTGTGTCTTCTCATGGTCTTCTGAAAAAGACGAAAGTCATTGGATTTAGGGCCCATCCTAATGCAATATGATCTCATCTTCACTTAACTAGTTACATCTTCAAAGACTCTATTTCCCCAAAAAGTCCCATTCCTAGGTAGCTGGTTTGGACTTCTATTCCTAGATTTCTAAATACTGGATTTTTTCAAATGCCTTTCCTGTGTTGAGATGACCATGTGTTTAGTACCCTCCCCTTGCAATCTATTTATGTGGTGTATTACATTGATTGATTTTCTTATGCAGAATAATTTTAGTATTACTGGCATAAATCTCACTTGATCATGGTGTATAATCCTTTGAAAAGGCTGTTGGATTCAGTTTGCTAGTATTTTTTTAGGATTTAATACCTTCAACATTCTGCCAGATCCCATTTTCTCTTAACCACTCAAGGATATTTCACTATTTCTTCAATCTTCTGTGTGTCATCAGTATCCTCTCTCTACCTCTTTCTCCCTCCTCACCACATCTAACTCCAGCTTCCTTTCCCCACCAGTGAATCACTTATGAAAACAAACACATAAACTAAAATGTCCCCAATTTGACCCCATTTCTCCTCAAACTACTAGTCCCTCTCCATTCTCTTTTAGGGCCAAATTTCTTAAAAGGATTTTATTCTTGCTAACTATTATTTTATTTTTATTTTTCTCCATCTGTCCTCTCTAGAACTCATTTCATTGGGTTTTGTCCGCAGTGAAACACTCTTTGTAAAAATCACTGTAAAATGTAATATTGCTGTTGCTTTGCCAGTACAAAGTGTGGGGCACCTGCTTAGTCCATTTCAATTATCTCTATCATGATGCTCTTTTCTGTCTACCTTTAATATATTGGTTATCTATTTTATTTTCGTGGAATCACAGATTCTAAGCTCTCCGCTCTCCTAGCATATTCCTGCTCCTTCTCTCCACTTGGATATTTAATATACATCTAAAACTTTACCATGTATTCTACAAATACCAGATTTCCTCTCCTATCTAAATAAATGCATGAGTGGTTGAACAGATACACAACTTGATCCTTGTCTAGCAATCCTAACTGTCCTTTTGCTCAGGCAACTGTGCAGTCTTGTATGAATCATCTCTTTTTCTCGTACATTTAATTCATCAGAGAATCATTTCACTTCTGTCTTCAACATCCATAATCTGGTCACTTCTCACCATCTCATCCGGCCTGAGCCACCACTGTCTCGCTTGAGTTATCGCAGTGTTTCTCTTCTTTATGGCTTTCCTTACTAGTCTACCTATTTAAGTCTTTCCTCCCATTACCTTAAAAAAAGCAGTAGGCCGGGTGCGGTGTAATCCTAGCTGTAATCCTCACGCCTGTAATCCTAGCTCTCTGGGAGGCCGAGGTGGGCGGATAGTTTGAGCTCAGGAGTTCGACACCAGCCTGAGCAAGAGCGAGACCCCATCTCTACTATAAATAGAAAGAAATTAATTGGCCAACTAATATATATAGAAAAAATTAGCCAGGCATGGTGGCACATGCCTGTAGTCCCAGCTACTTGGGAGGCTGAGGCAGCAGGATGGCTTGAGCCCAGGAGTTTGAGGTTGCTGTGAGCTAGGCTGACGCCACGGCACTCACTCTAGCCCGGGCAACAAAGTGAGACTCTGTCTCAAAAAAAAAAAAAAAAAAAAAGCAGTAGATGTAAGATCTGAAGCTCGTTATCTTGCAATAAGGTTTTACTTTACAAATCCATACCCATAAGAAACAAAAAGGTTGTGAAGATTTACGCATGAAACTATCCATCAAACCTGCTAGGAAGAGATGTTTAGAATCTGCATAACATAGAGGTACCACATAGAAGTGTTTACCATTCACAATGTTGACAGGTACTAATTTAGGTGAGCACTTATGAATAAAAATGGAGGTTGAATCAAAGAATGGTAGAGATTTCACCTACCAACATCCACATCAACACATGTTACCATAAATGTGCACACTTAGGAGAACACACATCTACACAGTCCCTGACAGTTACTCAACACTATCCATAACTGTGCATGCTCTGAATGTCTTTGATTTTCTCTTGCCCGATTTACAGTCTCTTGATCCTAATAGTCTACCCTAATCCTCTCTTCATGTTTTAACCTAATTCATTGGTTTTGACTGTGCCCCCACACCACACTCTGTGAATGTTTATCATTTCATTTACCACATTCACTCATAATTTACTCTTTTGTCTCTGCCTCTAGGCTCTGAACCTAGAGTTTACAGAGATAACTTTTTTCTCCTTTTATTTCATCATATTATGGGGATACAAATATTGTTAGGGTTACATATATTGCCCCTGCCACCCCTCCCCCCATGCCAGAGCTTCAAGCGTGTCCAACCCCCAGGTGGTGCACACCACACCCATTATGTAAGTATACACCCTTCTCCTCCTCCCCTCTCCCACCTGCCCACCACCGGATAAAAGTTTTTTGTTTTTTTTTTGTTTTTTTTTAACATTTTGGTTACATTGTATATCTTTGCCTCTCCCTAAGAAGAGGGAGCACAATCCTTGCCGCATCCCTAAAATGTGGATCTCCCCCTCCAATCCCTGATAATACATCTTTGTGGTCTCAGTGCTTCACACAGTGCCAAGAACATAGTAAGTGTCTGTAAGTAAAGGCCTGGATATCTGAGTTAGGGATGCTGAACTCAATTGTGTAATTTAATTTCCCACCAGATTACTGAAGATGTGAAAACATTGCTTTGACATAATCACAGGAGAATTGTATTTCTGGGATCTGGCTCAATACCAATTTTGCTTAAATCTCAGCACCTGAAATAGCTTGATAGGATATGATATGGCTTCTAATCTCTGTCTTTCTTAGGCCTTTCTTCAGTCAAAACCCCTCCTTTTAACTCTCTGTTTTCAGAAACTCAGCCAGACTTTATGCCTCAAATTTAGATCTTCCCTTTGTGTCAAACATTCCTTTATGGCTCTAGTCTTTTCATCTTAAAACCCTTAAGGTACTGAGAGTCTGAAGAATTTTATAACCCTTACAGGTAGGAGTGGAGACTATGCAGTTCTCACTCATCTTCCCACCCCATGGAATTTTACAGTAAATTTGTACTTAAAGCTTTAAATGTTAAAATATACACTGGAATAAAAGTAGACAGAAGTTTTAAGTGCTTAGGTTTCTTAAAATGACTGAATGGTTTCCTAAGTTGATTGAATAAATATGTAAATATAGCTTAATATAAAAATAGGTAAAAAGAAAATTGTTTTAACCATAGAAAATATTTTTTAAGAGTCATTTAAGTGAACATTGACCACTCCTATCCAATAGGCTTCTAGAATTATGATCACTATGGGAAATGCCAGTCCTATTGGGTAAATGGATGTGTCAGACTATTTTAGCTGGATACTATTAAACATTCTGTTTTCATTATAATTCCTTCTGTTCTAATTCCATGGTGAAAATCAATCTGTGGATCACTATTTGACTGTGTGTCATCTAGGCCATGTAAAGTAACGCTTTTTTATTGTAAATCAATGAATTGTCATTTTGATCTTATACACAATCACAAAATCCAAGATACTATTAGTATAACAAAGAGAAATGCAAAACCAGATTTCTGACCCTGCAGTAATATGGGAATATGTTGGATTGTAGTAAATTTACCAAGGTAATGCATCACTTAGAATACTTTACATAGATAGATGATAGCCCATTCACCTAACACAATTTTGTCATGCGTTGTATAAGCCATATTTAGCATTTCGATAGTAGAATGAGTCAAAATCCAGCTGCACTACCATCTATTTGAACTTGACTGTTTTACTTAATTTTTCTGAGCTTCGGTTTCTCCATATGGGAAATGGATAAAGTATTGTTCAAATTATATGGCTACTAGAAGCAATAAATGAAATGCCTCTTATAAATTTTCAGCAGAGGGACTGACACTGGGTTGTCCCTCAGTAGACATCAGCTACCTTCCCTTTTGCATTTCTAGGTCTAGCAGACTAGACCTAGCCTGGTAGCAGGGACTAGGATGATAATGCATAGTTTTAGTAGAGATTTCAGGATGCACATGTTTATTAACAAAGGGTCCCATCGTTATTCTATAATATATACCTCATCTTTTCACTGTCAATATTTCTTTTACCTCTGACTTGGTGGGATCATTGTTTTTTTCTTTTATGATTTTGTCAAAAGAAAATATTAATATCCTAATAACTGTCCCATAAAGAAGAAGATACATGTTACCTTTCATGACAGGACTACTGTCTGTCCAGTGGTCACGGATCCCAGAGTATGGGTGTGACAGAGTCTCAGGATCTCATCAAGCACCAATGGCCATTCTTGCTATAGTAGTCAGAGGTACAGTCCATGGCTCTGCAACTATAGCCAAGGATGGAAACTGTGAATTTGTATTCTCCAGATGAGAATGCAGAATCTATCCATGCTCAATTACTTTATATTTTCTATACTATTTATATTTTCTATACTATCACTCAAAATGGTCTTTACCTACCTACTCTTTGGTTAATTTAAATATTTGCTTCTGTAGTAACTGTAAGTTTAAAAAAGATAGTAAAGTCATTTATTGGCTGAACTTCAGGCATGTGGAACACTTTGATATTGGTTGTTTCCATTTCACCTTTGCCAATTATTAAGCAGATGTATTAATAGTAATGGGTAAATAAAGATCATCTCCTTTTTATTTGTTTATTCATTCATTTTATTTTGGAAGAAGACCTAATACCATATCATGGTTTGAAATATTTATATTTACTGGATCCACAATAGAGTGCATGTTTCATATTAGGATTTCTTAACGACAGCTCTCACATGTATATGTATGTTTGTGTTTGTGTGTGGAAGTGTACACACAAGTGCATGGTATTTGTCTTTAGGCAGATGAATATTGAGAATGTAATTCTGGCCCTGCAGTTTGAAAATGGTATATCTTTTCCAGTAAATGGTATACCCATAATAAACTTTATTGATTATGAATACTTGACCTTTTCTCCAAACAGAAGGAAAGGGTACATCGTTGATATAATGCTCTATATGGTATCTCTGGTTTCTTATGTAAAAACAACTCCCTTCCTTTGAAAATCACTTTTTCCTCTATTGCAATCATTAGCTGTGGTACGAGCTTATATATTTGTATATATTTTGGCCTCCTGCCAAAATTGATTAATCAAGGATGGTAGAGGGGGTCACCTCACCCAAGGCTACTTAGTTTTTTAAAACGGATCTCAGAAATAGAGCCACTCCCATTAGTAAAGTAAGCTATTGGACTATAGAACTCCAGGGTTAACATTGGTGTATTTTTTCTTGACTTTTGGAGGAAGTCAGAGTTTGTTTTTAATGAGAGAATTAAGCCTGTATGATGAAGAGAAACAGATACACTCCAGAGAAAAAATTCTTGGTAACATTTGGGGTTTTGGTTCTAGCTATTGCAGAACACAACTGTATTCCTGACTTCCCATTGTTTTGGTTCAGTTCTTACTTGAAGATATTATCAGTCAAGATACCAATAGGAAAGACACAGTTCATTTAAGCTAAGCAATTGAGGACATTTTCATCAAGTGATTATTTGAGAAAATGAGAACACAGACTTGGGACCCTCAGAGGGGAGAACCACTGCCACTCCTGAGCCTGAAGGGGGAAGGAAAGGGACAGAGGATCAGAGACAGAGAGGAAATTCTACAGAGAAAGCTCTGTGACCATAGCGCTGATCTTTGGTAAGGAATATAGCCAAAGCCAGGTGATGCAAGAAGAAAAAGTACCCTGGTCTCACTGTCCTCATTTTTGTAGTCAAAACAAGAGGACAAAGAGCGAGATATCCCATTGGTATACTTCACAGGGGCCAGAGCAGGTAAATAAAGGCAGAAATGGATCAAGAGGGGCAAATCAATGTAAGACACCCTGCACAGGGCCAACGAGCAGTAAATTTCCCTTTTGCCTATACTAGTTCAAGTTGAATTTCTATTAATTGCAAATGAGGAGTCATGACTAATGCACTTAAAACTCTCGCCTTTGTAGTTTTCCTCAAGTGCCTGCTTTGTCCGCATCAATTATCTCTAACACAAGACTTATGCGGAAAGAGTGGTGATGAAAGAGGCGGGATTAGAGGCTGAAATATTAGCCACTCAATTAACCCCTGAGAACCACTCTACTTATTCCCAGAATACAGGCATTAAAGACAGCGTAATTTAAAACATTCTCTCTAATCCAGTGAGGCACTGCACATTTCTGTTCTTTTATTCAGTCTTGACACAAATTAGAAATGTCTCCAAATGAGTTTTCTACCTAGACAGCTCTGCCCGTCTAAATCACAGATGCGTTATGTGACGCCATCACCGTGTATCAGCCCACTGCCCTACCATGGCTATTCAGCAGCCATCAATCGTGCTGTTCATCTGCTCTAAGGCTGGATGCTCACTTGCATGTGCTTGTCAGAGAGTTGTGCATTTGGCTCATTCCATGCCTCATCTCAGTCTTGTAGCCAGATACAATCAGAAGGTGAAGTCATCTGATGTATTTTTTTACAAAGGCTAAATGAAAAATTTGGCCCAAGAACTTCTAGCTCTTGGACTCTGACATTCAACCAAGGCAAAAACAAAGTGAAAACAGTATCTGTTGCCAGAGGAACCACTGTCCATCTGTTCCTGTTGTTTGGGTTTCCCCTCTTCTTATCTACTAAAATGGACTAAGAATAAGTGGGTACATGGAGGGAAAAACTGTATTTCTTGAAAACAGCTGGATACTGGCAGGGATTAGAGCAATCCAGCTATGCAATTGAACATAGCCATGTGCTGAACTCTACTTCATTTTGAAAAAATAAACAGAGAAGTTGTCAATCTCTACTATCAGGACATGATCAAGAATGAGTAACAGGTAAATGAACCAGGATTCAGTAGCAAGACCATACCAGTCTTATAGACAAATATGGGAAAAAGAAAGAAGAAATTGGTACTTCCTCCCTTCCTTTTTCTTTCCTTCTTTGTTCATTCTTTTTAATGGATATGCTTTATGTTTAAATCTCTATTAGGTACTTCAAATAACATATTTTCATTAAATCTGAGAACACACAAATAAAGCATATATTCTTTACTTTGGGTGCAGTTTACTTGCACCTTGCCCAAACCCAAGTGGGATAATTCAAAGCAAAACCTGTAAGAATTACAGATTTTGTTGATGTCATCTTTGGGTAATTCTGAAATATTTGCAGACGGACCATAAAGTGAAATGGCAATAAATAATGATGAAATTCACCATGTGTCAGGTAATCTTCCAAACACTCTACATTTAATTCTTACAAAAACACCATGAGTTATTCACTATCATTACTGCATTCAACAGAGAGGGAAACTGAGGCAAATAGATTGAATGACTTGCTCAGGATCACACAGCTATTAGAAAATAGAGCCATGATTCAAATTTGGGCAAACTGAGTCCAGAATATACACAAAGACTTTTTTTAGAAATTATAGTCACTGTCATTTTCCATAAAGAAGAAGGTAACTCAGGTACTACAATATTATAATATTTTAATAGTCATTCTACTAAAGGTGCATTCCAATGGTCAGAAAAGTCACCAATTATGGCCATTGTGTGTTTTAAAGGTATGTAAAAAACAATTTTGTGATATTTCACAGAAGCAACGTTACAGAAAGAGATTTGATTACTAGAGAGTTGTTCCATGACTTAGTCCACAGTGTGGCTTAAATATAATACTAATATTGCAAATTAATACAACCTCTATGGAAAGTAGTATGGAGATGCCTAAAATAGCTGAAGTAGAACTACCATGTGATACAGCAATCCAAGTACTGGGTATTTACCCAAAGGAAAAAAAAAACATTCTATAATAAAGACATCTGCGCTCAAGTGTTTATAGCAGCACAATTCACAGTTGTGAAGATGGGGAATCAACCCAAGTGTCCATCAATACATGGGTGGATTAATAAAATGTGGTATATGTATACCATGGAGTACTCCTCAGCCATAAAAAAACAAGGGTGAACTCTTATTCACCTCTTATATTATCCTGGATGGAGCTAGAGCTGGAGATCGTTCTTCAAAGTGAAGTATCACAAGAATGGAAAAACAAGTGCCACACTTACTCATCATTAAATTGGCACTAATTGATCAACACTTATATGCACATATGGAAGTAACATTCATCAGGTGTTGGGCAGGGAGTAGGAGGGAGGGGGGATGGGTAAATTCACACTCAGTGGGTGTGGTCCACAGTTTCTGGGGGATGGCGTGCTTGTAGCTCTGATTTGAGTGGGGCAAAGACAATTTATGTAACCAAAGCATTTGTACACCATAATATTCTGAAATAAAAAATATATAATATTAATAAAGTTATGGAATTATATGTATTTTAGAGTTTCCAGGGATTTCACAGTTATTTCTGTGTAGTAGTCACAGTTTAAGAGGTAAGTACCATGTCAGACATTAATACACAAGCTTACATTTTCTGTAAAATCTTGGCTTGACTGCAGCTTAAAGCTGAGAACTCCCTCCAACCTAGTTCAATTGATGAGTCATTATTTCACCTTTATACATAAATGAACAGTTCATTGAATGAATTACATATTCAGGATCACAGAGCCAAGGTCAGAATCACAGTTCATACCCACGTTTGTCTGGCTCTAAATCTTAGATTCTAAAGACTACATCAGAAAAGGGGCTGGGAAACTTGCAGCTGAAAGGCAGCTAATCCAGAAATTTCATTGAAATAATGATGACATCCAATCATTCCTTTCAAAATTAAGGAAGGGTTTGGAAATTCTATCAGGAAAATCTAGTTTAGTTCATTGACTGAACGTTAAGTATTTATTGACTTCATGAGTGTGAAGTTTTCTTCAACACAGCAGCAGTCAATTATGCAAGATGGAACCAAACATATCTCTTCCCTTGTCCTCTGCATATGGTTTAAAAAAACAAAAGTCATCGTTCTCCTACTGTTACACGTATCTGAGGATTGGCTTAGCACAGCAAGATGTACAGATAGATTTCACCCCAGGTGAAGAAACCTGGTTATGAAGTTCTGCTAAAAACAGTTCAATATGAAATTCCATGTCAGAAAGATGCACAATGTTCTGTGAGGACACAAAAGTTAGACATCTGAATAAATCCTGAATAGTTAGAGGAGGTTTTTGTTGTGTGGTGAAGGAATATTTGGCTCTTTAATGTCCCCAGGAATCACAATATGCAGAAAACCCGGTAACATGTGGTATCTGCTTTATCATTGATTCTCTCAGTACTTAGAAAAAGCGCCTATCTCAAAAATAGTGTTCAGTAATCATTTCTGGAATGTGGGATACAAAATACACATATCAATAAATAGATCTTTTATCTGGAAGCACTATGTATATTTGACCTTCTGTCATATACCCTTGTGCCACTTAAAAAAGAAATGTTACAGATGTCTGGTTGTATTAATACTTTTTAAAAAATGTTAAATTTTAGGGAAAGCACCTGGAGCTTTCAGAGTACGGTGAAGGAGCACCTAGCACACTATGAAGGGGCCAGGAAAAGCAGCCAGGAAACTCCTTTGTTCATTTGTTTGTCATACAAGCATTTAGTGAATGTCTGCTGTATACTGGGAGCTAGAGAATATCAGGATAAATATATTATGATGTCTCAGCCACAGATAGGTCTGGTAGATGCTGTTTTTGTGGGTTTAATTGTCTTCCCCAGTCTTCAGGGATTTTCAAAGGCACAGCATAGGTATTCTGGATGGGACAGTTCTTTGTTACATAGGACAGCCCGATGCACTTAGAAACTCTGTCTTGTACCGAATGGAATAGCATTTCCCACATGTTGGGCAAGCTAAACATGCATTCTTGAATTTTAAGATGCCCCCTTAGAGAGGCTGATTTGCTCCTGGTTGAGAATCACATTTGGTAAAAACAAAACCTATATCTTAGCTTAATCTAAATATTTGAGCAGCAGTTATTGAAGAGAAGCAGTGAGAGTATGGGAAGGTATATTAATAAACACTGCTCCTGCTGCTAATGCTCCTACTGAAAGTCATGCATGCCAGAGCCAGAATGCATGGGCAGGGTTGCATTTTAGAAAACCACATGCTATTCAGTTTGTTTGAAGTTTCTTTATTGGAGGGCAGCAAGAGCCAGGAGAATGATAAGAGGTGAGGAGCCAGAATTTTACAAAGGTAGATACATAATACAGGTATACACACACATACATTTATATATGTGTATATTATTTGTATATATAAAATTCTGCATGATCATTGCCAGTAGAATTTATATACTTAATAATAATAGATGTTATTAGTGGGGCAAAGGACAGACCAATAGAAGACACATGTTTCCCTTTAAAGTTTACAGTTTCTTTATAAATGTAAAGTTCACAGGGCCTATGGTATAACTTTTCCTTGTTTCTAGAACTTACACGGTCAAGGCACATAGTAGGTATTCATGACAGTACATTGAATTGAATATATTAGTGTGTTTTATTAGGAGCAGTTAGGATCTTCTAAATTCAGAATTTTGGGGGATTCAGCCCCAGCTGGTGCTGTAAGCAAGTCTACAACAGTGATGGTGTCTGCACATATTGGTATCATCCACTTTATCTGTAATCCAGGGGCTATCCATTCATCTGCCAAATAAATATCGTTTTACTTACTAGGAAATTATATAGAGAGTAAGCATCAAATTCAAGGACAGTTAGAAAGACAGTATCTATATTCCTTATCTTTTTGTTGAAATTATTACCTTTTGAAATAGATAATTTTATCTATTTAGTAATAATAATTTTAAAAACTAGATTTAATTTACTGAAGTGTGAACAATGTAGATCTTTTTAGAGGATTCCTACCGTGACTCTTGGAGACTGCCTGAGAAGACTGCCAACCGTCCACTGAAATGGGAACTGCCCAGAGACGGTGGTGCTAGTTCTATAAAATTGATTTTCATTCTTTTTCATGAATGCCAAAATTAGCAGATGGAGGAAAGTGTCACTTATTTACATTCATTCAGGGTAGTATTTGTAGAAAAATGGGCATGTTTTCAGAGGAAAGCTATGGGACAATGATATTGCTCTTTTATATTTTGCAGACGTAATTTAATGTGTTTGTGTATAGATAGCAGTGTGTGAATTTCTAGGAAACATTTTTAATTAAATCACTGTTTCTAAGCACTCGTATTTATAAATGAATAAATGCAAAATATATTTTTATATCTTAATTTATTGAATATTCTCTCATTTTCCTTCATTTTTAAATAGCTATTTCAGTTGTAACTTGAGGATTCTAGCCCAACTCAAATTGTGTCTCCTCCATGGGGGCTACATTATATCCTCTGGCCAGAAGAACTCATCCATTTTTGCTCTCCTGAGCCAATTACTTTCTTTCTTTCTCATTTGGCAATATTTTTAGCATGTGAATCCTGTCTCCCAGGCACATAAGAAGTATTGACAGTACAGATTGTCTTATATATATTAATGTTTAAAATATGCACTGATCACTTACTATCAAGGATTTAAAAAAAATTATTAAGAAAGCTCACTTTTTAACCATATATTTATTCCTTATAATATTTTATGATTTCCAATAAAATGAAATTAAGATAATCAAAGTCCTGTTTATTTTAATTAATTTTTCTTCAGTAAAATATTGGCTTAATAATGATGGATCCATAGGGAAAAAAATAAGGTATTTTTCTGTTTCTAGTTCTGTGTTTAACCTTAAAAGATCTCATTAACATGATTGACTAAAGAGGCCTCAATTTGAATAAATAAATAAGTACATGCAATAAGTTAAAAAGTTACTTAGATGTGCTTCATGATCATTTTCATCTTAATAATAACTGGAATATATATCCTATTAGAATAAATAATGGAGTTTTGTAATCATCACAATACATTGACTGATTCCTTTCAGCCTCATTTTTTTTTTTTGCAAATAAGACAGTGGATGATAAAATCAAGTTACATTTTAACTAGGAGCAGATAATTTGGGGTCCTTCTATTGCTACAAATCTATGTGAATGCATCTTTGAAATGTACTGAATAGCAATTTAAAAATTCACCCAAATTATGATTTTCAAAGCATTTAAGATCCACTTGTTAGGTCTAGCATAGCTTCAGGTAGGTTGACTAGATCTCATTTTAGCCCCCATAGATAGACCTGTGTGCTATGGAGTTTCTGATGATCCAAATAAAACATCCTAAGTCTTTATTTCCATCATGTGAAAGAAAATTGTCATTCACCAAATACACCACTCTGTGTGAGCAGTGAATAACAAGAAGCCATCATTTGTAATAGCCAGGGTTGTACAGGATTTTTTAAATCACCTAAAGAAATGTAAGTGGATATGAAGAAATGATATAAAATTAATAAATATAACTTCACTAATAACATTTGTCTTTTTATAAATTTACATTTTTAAGGCCTTTTATTATTCTTTTATCATTGCACTTTTTCTTTTGACAACTTTTAGATTTATCAGCCAGGTAAAAGATATGGATATTTTTAATGTCTGGCATTCATCATGGATCCTGTCTAGTTCCGTTTCTTTAGCTGCCTAATTCACTCTGGGGAGCAGTCTCTATAGCTAATCAATCATCAGCTATCTATGTATTTCTTGGGTGGCTGTCATCTGAGCACCTAAGAAATCACACAGAGGGATATGTCTGGAAAACAAAACAGTGAAGAAAACTCGTCACTTCTCTTTGAAGATCTAGCAGTTCTTAAAGAGGAAGACTTTTCTAAACGTTGAAATGGGCTGTGTTCAAGACTTTGTGTGTGCATGGGGTGGGTGTATATTTGTTAGAGATTGAAGGAAATTGAAATGGAAATTTGTCCAAATATGTATGCATAGTTAATTTGCCATGATGCTTAATTTTCTTACACTTTGGAGGACTTTTATTTGTTTATTGCTAGAGATATTACCTATATTAACCTCTTTTTCTTTGTAAATCAGGGAAAGTGAATTATTTGCTAGAGTTAATTTACTTGGAGCACTTTCTTTCTACTCTTTGTCATAAAATGTCAACCAGAGGCATGAAGGTTCATGATAGCTGTAATATTGGGGAAGGTGCAGATGTGATTAAGAAGCATAAAATACTCTCATTACTTGGTCCAAGAAAATTATCTTATTATACAGGAATAAAATATACTTAGAAGAAAGACGTACAATGGCCAGTTGTTTTCCTAATAGATTATGACAGTGGGATTTTCTGTTAAAAAGCAAATAAGAAACAGGTTGATATTTTGGAAAAGACAGTGATCTTAGTTCAAACTCTTTTTCTGGCTCTTTTACTAATTAGCTGGGTAATTTTAAAACATCTTTGTTATAATGGCCTCATTTTTCAATGAAATAGTCAAATTTAAAATTCGAGTGTCCTTTGAAACATTTCAATTTTAGGATTTATGAATCCTATTCAAGAAAACTGTGAGTGAGAGTGTTTGTGTGTCGGGAGGTTGGTGTGGGAAGGAAGTGATACCCATTTAGACATGTTATGGTATTAATATGTTTATTGGCATTAATTTCATTTCTATTTTTTGTAGTTTATTTTATTGTTTATTTTTTAAATTTCAGTATATTATGGGAGTACAAATGTTTTGGTTACATGGATTACTTTTGTACTGCTGTGCCAGAGTTAGAGGTGTGCCCATCACCCAGATAGTGTACCTTGTACCCAATAGGTATGATTTCACCCATCCCTCCTTCCCCCTCCCACCTACATGATTCCATCGAATTTTATTTCCATCTGTGCAGGAGTGCTGATTAGTTAGTTCAAATTTAATAGTGAGTACATATGGTGTTTGTTCTTCGATTCTTATGATACTTCACTTAGGAGAATAGTCTCCAGTTCCATCCAGATTGTTGCAAAAGGTATTAATTCATATTTATGGCTGAGTAATACTCCATGGTACACATATACCACATTTTAATCAGCTCATGAATTGATGGGCACTTGAGTCCATTCCACATCTTTCCAATTGTGAATTGTGCTGCTATAAACATTCTGGTGCAAGTGTCTTTTTGATAAAATGACTTTTTTTTTTTCTTTTGGGTAAATACCGAGTAGTAGGATTGCTGGATCGAATGGTAGGTCTACTTTTAGTTCTTTGAGAAATCACTATACCATTTTCCACAGAGGTTGCACTAGTTTTCAGTCACACCAACAGTGTATAAGTGTCTCTTTCTTTCCACATCCACACCAGCATTTATTGTTTTGGGACTTTTTGATAAAAGCCATTCTCCCTGGGGTTAGGTGATATCTTATTGTGACTTTGATTTGCATTTCCATGATGATTAAAGATGGTGAGCATTTTTTCATGTTTATTGGCCATTAGTCTATCTTCTTTTGAAAAGCTTCTGTTTATGTCTTTTGCTCACTTTTTAATGGGGTTTGTATGATTTTTTTCTTGCTGATTTGCTGGAGTTCTTTGTAGATTCTGGTTATTAGCCCTTTATTGGATATATAGAATGTGAATGTTTTCTTCCATTTGTAGATTGTCTGCTCTGTTGATTGTTTCCTTGGCTTTGCAGAAGCTTTTTAATTTATTCAAGTCCCATTTATTTATTTTTGTTGTTGCTGTGATTACTCTTGGGATCTTCTTCATAAATTCCAGACTTTAAACTAAACTACATGTATATAGTAACAAAATAGCATGGTACTGGCACAAAAATAGAGACAGAGACCAATGGAACAGAACATAGTACTCAGATATAAATCATTCACATACTGCCATCTGATTTTTGATAAAGTAGACAAGAATATACACTGGAGAAAAGAATCCCTATTCAATAAATGGTGCTGGGAAAATTGCATAGCCACATGTAGAATATCGAAGCAGGATCTATATCTCTCACCACTCACAAAAATTAATTAAAAATGGTTTACAGACATGAATCTAAGATATAAAACTATAAGAATTCTAGAACAAGTTGGAAAAACTATTCTAGATATTGACCTAAACAAAGAATTTATTTTCATTAACTTTAAGAGATCAATTCTGATAATCTACAATGAATAATTTTGTATAATTGAATGAGAGGCAAAATTTTTTCATTGGAATAGAAGCTTAGAATTTCCTTTAACCTAGGTCCTGCCCGGAGTGGACATCTCTAGGATAGGATGTTTGCATCTTCTGACACTGCTTCCAGAAGGTAGTGAGTTTTGGAAGGTACTCAGAAACAGCAATAAGACCAAAGAGAATTTCCACAGTTTAAAACAATTTAGAGAGAGGCCTAAGAAGAGGAATTCTATACCCTGACATAGCTCTACGGTCTTAGGATACTTAGAGAGACATAGAAGAACAAGTCTCAAAATATGTTTGGAAAGCTAATCTCATAATTAAGAAGAGGATGCGACTATAGGTATAAGATCCTATTTAACGTTTCATGACTTTCCTTCAGGTAACTAGACTCATAGCTACTGATTATTTTATGACACTCTTCAATATATTTAAAATAAAAAGCATGCATTATTTAAACAAGGTTATATGTGAAGAAAAACTATTAAGTGTCTATTGCTCAATAATAATGATGTTTTCTGCCGAAAGGAAATCATGAAGCCTTACCAACTTCAAAAAGTTATTGAAAAAGTTTCTTATATTCCCTGACTGCTATAAGTCTCTTAGATGACACCAATCTCTCTAGTTCACATGTAACTCCAGATCTTGGGGGTGGTTAGGAAATTTGTTACATGGAATACTTGAGGGGGCCAAAGAAAAAGATTGAGCAGTGTTACTCTCTGTCTTAGGTAGAGTCATCCAGAAGTGGAACCAGTGATGAAGATCCTTGTGCAAGTGATTTGTTGAGGATGTTTTCACAGGAGAAACTCCTAAAGGAGTGGAAAAGCAGAACAGGGAGGGAAACAAGGTGTAAGTCAGTTGGCATGCCTCAGAGGTAGCTTTAGCCATGTTATAGACTAAATGCTTGTGTCCCATCAAAATTCATATGATGAAATCCTAACCTCCCAGTTGATGATATGAGGAGTTAGGCCTTTGGCAGATGATTAAATCATGATTATGGAGCCCTCATAAATGGGATTAGTGCCCTTATAAAAAAGAGCCTACAGAGCTCCATCACCCTTTCCACCATGTGAGGACATAGCAAGAAGACAGCTGTGTGTCAGCGGCAAGTGGCTACTCACCAAACATCAAATCTGCTGGTGTCTTTGTCTTGGGATCCCCAGCCTCTAGAACACTTAGAAATAAATGTTTGTTGTAGAAGACACTCTATCTATGACATTTTATCACAGCAGCCTACACGTAGTGAGGCAAGCCTCTTGCCACAAGGAAGATATGTCATATGCTACTGACATATGAGGCACAGTTGCTGGACTTTCTTTCATGCTGCTGATCAGTCATTGGCTAAAGGACGGTCTATGGGACAGACACTTTTAGTTACTTCTAGCTTTCTGTACTTATTGGCAAAGAGGCCTCTGGAGCCTAAAGGCTTCCTCCAAAGAACAGTTCCCGGTGTGGGCTGTGTTCTCAGGGTTCCCTAGAGAAACAAAACCAGTAGGGTATATACACTTATATCTAGAAAGAGATTTAGTATAAAGAATTGGTTCACATGATCTGCCATCTGCAAACTGGAGATGCAGGGAAGTTGGTGGCGTAAATTGCAGTCTGAGTCTGAAGACCAGAGCATCAGTTGGTACCCAGCTTGAGGGCAGGATACCTGTATCCAGTTCAAACAGGCAGAGGAGAGAGAGAATTCAACATTCCTCAGCCTTTTGTCCTATTCAGACCTTCAGCAGGTTGAATGGTGCCCACCCCATATTGGGCAGAACAATCTGCTCTACTCAGTCCACCAATTCAAATGCTAATATCTTCTGGAAAGACAAAGGCATACTCAGAAATAATAGTTAATAAGATCTCTGGGAATCCCATGGGCCAGCCAAATTGAAGAGTTAAAAGAGGTGAGTGTGTGACTCAAGTGTGTATTCTTTTGTGTATGCCTTTGTGCAAGAGATTAAGAACCATTTAGGAAAATTATACTTTGTACTTTCAGAGTACTTTGATTACTAATTGGTTTCTTAACCAAATACTATGAAATGGCTAAAGAAGCTATTGCTATTCATTCATGATACACAAGAAGTCTAAAATACAAGGAAATTTGCATAAGGAGTACCCTTATTTTGTAAGGAGACCCTTACGGAGTTAATAGTGGAGCCAGAACTAATCTGGTCCCCAAACAGATACTTCCAGTAACACCCATTGTGCTTTTTCTCTTCTCATTTTTTCCCAAACTTTTGTTCCTAATTTATTTTTCTTCCCAGGTCTTTAAATGATAATTTACAGTGCTTTATTTAAAGTTTTAAAATAAATCTTGATAGTATGTTCTTTCAATGGCCAAATGGGCTTAAAAATAAATTAGATTTAAAACCAAATCTCTACCCCATGAGTATATGACAATTTTTAGACTGGGGCTGATTTTGAAGTGACCTGTTAGAAATGGAGATTTATAAGGGTACCAGTGACAGCACCTTCATTAGGGATGTACTGGAGGGGACTGCAAACCTATTTCACACTCTGCCATGCATGTTTTCCCTCTAAGATGTCCTCATGGCTCCAGAGCAATTAATTTGCTGTGCTAGAAAATAATTAAAATATTTTAAATGTGTGCTGTTCTACCATATGCAAGCACATCTGTGAAGGAGCCTCTTTATGGCCACCTTCTGTTTATTCTTGACAAGTCTTTTGTTGTGCCAAAAAAAATGAGTCATTATCCTGCCCATTTGACCCAAGTTGAGTATTTTGTCCTCTCTCGTTAGCATGCCCAGACAATTAAAGCCATTATTAGTTTATCACATTTAGCCAGTAGGGATGGAAAATGCAAATATGATAAAACACTGTCCATGAAAGAACACAAGTATTTGAAGGCAAGGAAAGGTATATCAGGTGAAAGGAACTGAGATAAGTCAATTTTTAGTGTGAGGTTGTATGCTTGTCTGGTTAGGAGTCCGGTAGCTTTCACTGTTTATTGTGTCATAGGCTAAAAATTTCCTTTAGTGTCTTGTTTTTGTCCTCCCTGTTGTCTTTGGGCATCCCTAGAGACTCACTCATAAGTAATGTTTGTGGTTCGCAGTTGCTTCAGCTGTCATCACTTATTATTACATAAGAGTCCTGTTAATGTTGGTGGGGGGGTAGAAGCCTTCTCTAGTCCTTCAATTGGGTCTGAATCTTTTGTCATCCTGTGTCCAGAGGCTGTGACTTTCACAAGTACTTCTTAGATTCACCTCCCCTCATGTTTAGATGAAACAAGAAAGCTAAATTGGGCTGGAGTCCAGTATTTCCCTTCCCCCAGGTAACTAATTTTCTGAGTTAGGCTCTGATAAAAGAACTTCCCTTGAAGGCAGTCCTTTGTTAACAAGAAGAGAGTTCTCAGGGTATATTTCTAAATGGTTCCTTTTTCGTTTCTGCTGTTGGAAGCAGGAGTGGATTTTTCTCTGATTTTAACTCTGAGAACCTGTTAGGGCTGCTGGAGGTAAAACTGTCGATGGTGGGGGAGGAGGGTCCTCTAAGGTTGGCCCCTAGGAGTTTTTGCCCCTGAAACTAGTCCATGCTCAGTCTCCAGCAGTTACTCACTTAACCTTTAAACGTTCAGCCACACTCCTTGTAAGTTGTGATTCTATTTTATTCATCTGTCTCCCCAGATTTTGGAGATTCTAGTTTGCCCTTTATCTTAATTCTCTGATGGTTCTAAGAAAAGTTGCTGATTTTCAGTTTGTTCAGCCTTTCTTCTTGTCTCAGGGATGCCAATGATGTCTTCTAAACTCTTTGCACTCAGAACAGAAAATGTAATCTGACAGTTAATATTTTTCCTTTGTCTACGGTGTTCTGCAGTTTCAGTGAGATGTATTTAGGTATACATTCACTTGATTTTATTTATTCTGCCTAGGATAATTTGAATATTTAGCTCTTAAATATTGGATTATCCCTGAGACTTAACCCCTTAAATATTGCATTTGTTTTATTTTATTTCATTTATTCATTCATTTAGAATTCTAATTGTGTTGACCCTGATGATTGCATCTTTCATGTTCCTTTACCCCTTTCTAATAACTTTCATTCCTTTAGCTATTACAATAATTTTCTTGAATCGATTAATCATTTCTTGAATTCTTTCTTCAACTGAGTGCAATCATCTGTTATGCCATTTAAAATGAATTTTATATAATTGCTAAATTTTCCTTTTGTAATTGTTCTAGTTCATTCCTTTTTAGTTCAACTCTTCTTTCTCATACCATCGTATTTCTTCATTAGAGATGCTATTAATTGTTACTGATTTAATCATTTAAACAATTTTGTGGCCTCTTCCAGATGATTTCCTTATTCTCATTCTTGGTGCATTAATTCTATTGTTTATGGTGACTGCTGATCTTCCAAATGGAATTTTATTTCTATTTGTAATTTTACTTTTATTGCAAACTTATCCTTATTGGTGTTTGATTGTTTTTTGGAGTCTTACAAGGCCTGGAGTATGAACAGTTCATTATAAAGCAGTTTGAAATTTGTTCCTAGTCAAGCCACCAGAGGTTTTAATGATCCAGGATCAGATTTCATTTAATTTTGAGGCTTGGGGATTCATGCATAATAAATTCATTCTAAATTTGAACTATAAACTTTAATGAAGAAATGCTTGAGGTTTCAGTTTCTCATTGGTAAGATTTTATTTTATTACACAAAGCTCTAGAAAGAGTCAAGCTTTCTCATCATTTCCCTAGCCTGAAGTTGAAAATTTTCTATCCTAGGAGAACTGAATACCCTTTCAAAGTTCTGAAAAGGTACCTGGGTGTAATTGTATTATGTAAGGGTGCCCACCACAGAGCCTCTTGTCCCTGCGTCTGGCCTCCACTCTCCTTCCCTGGGCTCAGTGTGCAGTCCCAGAACACCACAGGCCTGGGCAACATTGGGTGGCAGTCTATCAGGTGAACATCAGGTGAAATCAATTCATTCTTTCTATCAAACAGAAGAGTTTTTCTGTCTATCTTTCAAGCTTAGCAATGTCATTTTTTTTTTCATTTTAATTTTTTTAGCATGTTGATATGATAGGATTGAAAGGACAGCTGTGTGTGCTCTCTGTCATGTGGCCCAAAGTCATGATTCTAGTTTATGTACTATTTTGATGGGGCTATGTCTCTAAAGAGCCACTCTTTTTATTCTACAAGGTTTCTATCCTTAGGAAAGAATCATGGTGAAGTGGAAAGAGCAAAGCCTCCTGAATAAAGCAGTTCTGGCTTAAATCCTCACTTACAATTTTGTGACCTTAGGGAAACGGTTTAAGCCTTTTGAGTTTGACTTTAAACGGCAATGCAGAATAGCATTTTTTCTATTATCTTTGTAATCATGTAAAAGAGAGAAGAAAAGGGAAAAATGGGATTTCTAGCAGTGATAAAACAGACAGGACTACCCATGAAACATAATACACAGGACCAGTTACATAATTTGTGGCACTGAGTGGAAAAGGAAAATGTAGGACCTCTTACTGAAAATTATTAAGAGTTGAAAGAATGTGTTGGGAAAGCATTAGACCAAGGATGGAAGCCTTCCAGGCTCAGGGGCCCTGTACTCTTGCACAGGTACAAAGCCCATAAAACCAGACCTGGTGAAATATGTGAAAGAGCTTCTAAACTTAGTGTTAAACAGGGGACAGAAAGGCTCTGTAAAAAGACTACACAGCTACAGATGACAGGTGACATCAATAGAACACAGATTTTTTCCAAAGTAAATGGTACTTCCTGAGCAGGAGGAGTACCATCTACTCCAACCAACCAACCAACCAACAAACAAACAAACAAAAAAATATAACTAGCAAATTCATAGAGAAATTCTTCCAGCAAGTATCTAGTCCTGATAAAAACACATGGAATTCAGCCTTAGATTGCCTGGATTTGCATCTCAGTACCATCTCTATTCTTTAGCTTCATTATTTGTTAAATAAGGAAAATGACAGAGCTTTCCTCATATTGATGCTGAGGCGATTAGATGAAAAGTCTTAAAAGAGTGAGTGACACATAGTAATATAAAAGGATTAGTTATTTTTTTCCTGGCACAGATTATTATAACACTGCTTACTTTATTGGAAAATATAGAAAGAGAGTGAATTCTTCCAAAAATTTGGTGAAAATATAAAAAAACATATAAATAGGACATTACACTTTTCACCAAAATACATTCTGAATAGATAAAATGGTTATGTGTAAAAAATAAACCATACGAAATCCTAGAAACACTTGAGTCACTGTTTTTAATAAACTTGGTATTTAGAAGGTCTGTCCTATTATGCCATAAAATCTGGTCATGAAGATGACAAATTTTCCAATAATAAAAAAAGTTTTGTGCATGCTAAAATCAACACAAAAAGTAAAACAGATATATTTAAAACTGCCAAAGAACACTGGCAAGATTTTGAAAAAAAAAATTATGTAATGAATATAATGCTTTATAAATAAGCATTTCTACCATGTTTATGGGTCAGCCGAATCAACATTGTTAAAATATCTACACTACCCAAAGTGACCTACAGAGTCAACACAATCCCTATCAAAATACCATCATCAGTTTTCACAGATATAGAAAAAAATAATTTTATGCTTTGTATGGAACCAGAGAAGACCCAGTATAGTAAAATCAATCCTAGGCAATAAAAACAAAATAGTAGGTATCAATTTACCAGACTTCAAACTACACCATAAGGCTATAGTCATTAAAACAGCTTTTTACTGGCACGAGAACAGGGACATTGACCAGTGGAACAGAACAGAGAACCTAGATATAAAACCATCCTCATATAGCCAACTAATCTTCGACAAAGCAGACAAAAACATACACTGGGGAAAAGAATTCTTATTCAATAAATGGTGCTGGGAAAACTGAATAGCCACATGTAGAAGACTGAAACAAGACCCACACCTTTCACCTCTCACAAAAATCAACTCACACTGCGTAACAGACTTGAACTTTAGGTGTGAAACTATTAGAATTCTAGAGGAAAATGTTGGAAATACTCTTCTAGACATTGGCCTAGGCAAAGCATTTATGAAGAAGACCCCAAAGGCAATCACAACAGCAACAAAAATAAACAAATGATACCTAATGAAATTAAAAAGCTTCTGCACAGCCAAAGAAACTGTCAAGAGATCAAACAGACAACCCACAGAATGGGAGAAAATTTTTGCAAGCTACAAAGGGCTTGATAAAGGGCTGATAACTAGAATCTATTTAGAACTCAGGAAAATCAGCAAGAAAAAATCAAACAACCCTATCGAAAAATGGGCAAAGGACATGAACAGAAACTTCTCAAAAGAAGACAGAATAATGGCCAACAAGCATATGAAAAAATGTTCAACATCTCTAATCATTAGGGAAATGCAAATCAAAACCAAAATGACATATCACTTAACTCCAGCGAGAATGGCCTTTATCAAAAAGTCCCCAAACAACAAATGCTGGCGTGGATGCGGAGAGAGAGAGAGACACTCCTACACTGCTGGTGGGACTGCAAACTAGTTCAACCTCTGTGAAAGCAATATGGAGATACCTCAAAGTGATATGAGTAGATCTACCATTTGATCCAGCAATTCCACTACTCGGCATCTACCCAAAAGATCAAAAGTCACTTTATGAAAAAGTCATATGCACTCGAATGTTTATAGCAGCACAATTCACAATTGCAAAGCTATAGAAACAACCCAAGTGCCCATCAATTCATGAGTGGATTAATAAAATGTGGTATATGTATACCATGGAATACTACTCAGCTTTAAGAAACAACGGTGATATAGCACCTCTTGTATATTCCTGGATACAGCTGGAACCCATTCCACTAAGTGAAGTATCTCAAGAATGGAAAAACCAGCACCACATATACTCACCAGCAAATTGGTATTAACAAATCAACACCTAAGTGGACATATAGGAATAACATTTATCGGGTGTCGAGAGGGTAGGAGGGGGAGGAGGGGATGAGTGTATACAACCACAACGAGTAAGATGTGCAACGTTTGGGGGATGGACATGCTTGAAGCTCTTACTTGAGGGGGGAGGGGGGCATGGGCAATATAAGTAACCTTAACACTTGTACCCCCATAATACGCTAAAAGAAAAAAAAGAGAAAAAAAAGAAGAATGCTGACTATACTTTCCCAGTATGAGATCCATGCTAATTGCCTTTATTGTTATACTTTATAATTTTTGCATATTCCTTATTGGTTGAAAAATAAAATCACACCAAAATATCATTTTTGCCTATCACTTAAGCAAAGAAAAACTATTGGATAATACACTATGTAGGCAGGGATAAAAAGAAACAGGAAATCATTTGCACTGCTTGAAAAAGTATAAATTTATATCGAGATACCTTTGGAATCATCTTTCAAAATTTGAGACACTGCTTGATCCAGCATTTCAGCTATATGTTCTACATACATATTCATAAAATTTTCACTGGCTTATGAACAAATATGTACTTTCAGCAGTTTCTGTTTATAGCTAAAAATTAAAATGTCTTAAATGTATATCAGTATATGGCTGATTAAATAAATTATGTCATACTTACATATCATGGAATACTTAGCAGTCATTAAAAGGAATGTGGGATTTATTTTATCTATTATGAAATCCCCAAAGCCTTTCCTACCAAGATCAAGAAAATGAAATAAATTCATCTATGTCCATTACTATTTAATATTTTATCGGAAATATCAGATAATACAGTTAGACCAAGATAAACAATTAGAGACATTAAAATGTAGAAAGGAAGAATACAATAATTTCTATTTGCAAATTGTATTAATGATGAAATAAGGAATTAAACCTGGTAGTAGAATACAAAGTTAACTTACAAAAATCATTAGGATTCACATGAACAATCAAGATTTAATAATAAGACTAAGTCCTGTTTCAGATAGCTACAAAAACTGCTCAGAAATAAATTGAATGAGAAATTTGCTAAACCTCTATGAAGAAAATTTTAAAACTTTCCTCACTGAAAGACACAAAATGAAACTTAAAGAAATGGAAAGATATCATTATATTCTTTGATATAATGAGTAAACGTGATAAAGATGTCGTTTTTCTCCAAATGCTAAAAAAAAAAATATTTTTAATGAGGCATTTTTGTTTGTTTCTAGAAACATGTTGATTTTGCTGTCCATTTGGAAGAAAAATATTTTAAAAAGCTAGAAAAACCGTGAAAACAGAATGGATCTGTTAAGCAGTAAATAAACATATTACAGAATTTCTAACATTAAAACAGGGTGGTACTGGCACATGGAGATAAAAAGAAAACAAAATTATTGGTGGAAGAGAATAGAAAATCTAGAATTAGAGGCAAAACTTTAGAAATTTCTTACATGACAAATGTCATATTTCAAATCACTTGAGTATAGAAGGACTCTTAGTAAATAGTGGCATTTACTAAAATGTTGGATAACTTTTAGAAAAAGGTTAACATTAGAGCCATATTTCATATGATACACTCTAGTAAAGCCCAAATGCATAAGATATAAGTGAAAAAAAACAAAAAATGAAATATTGTGAACAATAGAAGAAAAGATAAATGAATTTTTTTCATTACTTTAGGAAAGTATTTTCAAAGTTCAATTGTAAGAAAAGATTCATAAATTTAAGTAGACTTTAATGGATTACATTAGAAAATTAATCAAAATCAAATACAAATGTTAGAATTAAGGAGAAAATACTCTGTATAGTTTCTAGTATTTTAAACTCAGTAGTGTTTGTTTTTGACGCCAGAATATGATTTATCACAATTCATATCCTGTGTGCATTCAAATTTTTTGCTGTCATTGTTACATGTTGTATAAATGTCAATTTAATTCAATTCATTGATAAGTCTGACTTAATTTTCTGTATCTTTACTAATTTACTATTTGCCTGTTCTATCAATTACTTAGAAATGTTGACATTTTTAACTATAATTATGGAATTGCTAATTTCTAACTTCAGTTCTTTCACCATTTCCTTCATTAATTTTGAAGCTCTATCGTTAGGTGCTTATATAGTTAGTAATGATAACATTTTTTTTGGAGTTGCCTATTTTATCAATTCTCTTTATTAACACAGGAGAATTTACCTTATTTCTGGTAAAATTCATTGTTTTTCACACTACTATGTCTCTATTAATAGAACCATTTCAGCTTCTTTGGATTATTGTTTGTATGGTATATATTTTTACATCTTTTTACTTTTAACTTATTTATGTCTTTATATTATGACTTAGTTCATGGTAGATAATATATATTTGAATCTTTTTTATTCTTCATCTGATCAGATAATACCTCTCTTCGAGTGCTGTTTAGATCATTTACATTTAATGCAATTATTTATATCATTGTATCTTCCATTTTATTACTCATCTTTTATTTGTGCTTTCTGCTTTTTGTTCCTCTGTTGTCTCTCTTTGAGTGTATGAATAGGTTTTATGTATATATATGGCTTTTAGCTGTTTTTAGTGGTTGCTCTCGGGGAATATGTGTGTGTGTGTTTTTAGCCTAGTTTACTATTTTAGCATTTCAAGTACTTAAACATATATAATCCTCTAGCACATGTTTATTTTGTTGTTCTTGTTGTTTTTGCAGTATTTCAGTATTCAACTCAGAGTTAGGTACATCCTGAATAGGTTTTGCCCCCTATTCTATGAACCACAGTTCTGATCTCATTTTGCTTCTCAAAGTGTGCTGCTTTTGGTATGTACTTAGCATACACCACCTAACAGTTTAAGGTGAGGTTTGAGACTTGCATTTCAGTTCAGTTATCAAAGATTTTCTTATGCTGCTTAGGTTCTCCTCTGCGTACGCATGTGTAAAGGGTGAGCCTGGGACTTGCAGGTTTATACATGGAATTAGAAAATCTTCTTCTCCTACATGTTCTACTTGAAGATTCTCCTTCTTCAGGGATACTTTTTTCTGTTACCTCTGACCAGAAAGGCAGGGTGTCTCTCAGTGTCACAGCCACCAAAGCAGTGGAGCTCCCTGGTTGGATTTCACTGTTGGAATTGCCATAATAGGAAAGACGGAAAATAAATGTGAATACCCCTCCTTCTCTTTGGAACCATAAGAACTCCATTTTTTTTTTTTTTTTTTGGCTCCACTGGTTAAAATGTGGGATTTCAATTGGAATCTCAGATGACAGCATGGCCAATGCTGCGTAGCCTGGAGTTTTCCCTCAATCCAAAGCTGCGAGACAGAAAAAAAGTGAGAATCTTGTCTGCATACAGGTTGGTTTTCTAAACTTTGACTCTTGTACAATTTATTTTTAATGGTCCCGAGGGATTTGATTTATTTTGCATCTTGCTAAGACTCTATAGTTTTAGCAAGAAACAGGCTGAAGAGGGCATACTTGCCTGAAAGAAATATAATTCTGTGAAATCTTTCTGTGGTGATAAATGTTATGACAAAATGAAAAACTAAGAAATAGAATACATCACATATTTTATTCCATACAAGACTTAGATTTATGCAGTGGAACTAAATACAAAAGCTTTATGTAAATTTAATGTAAAATGTAAGCTATAAATTAAAACATATCGTGTGGAAAATGGGCATTTTTTGTGAATTGACATTGGTAGGACCCACAGAAACTGGATTTCTATAATGGTCACGTGGGAGCAATAGTGAGGTGCCTCTGTTCTTCCTAGACAGAGTGGTATCCGTGGCAGCCCAGACCGCCTATGTGGTCTACATAAAAATCTTTAAGCAATCTATCAAAGTTTCTACTGGAACTTTCTGAGTAAATTTTACTATAATGATATGTAGCACATGTTAGTTATTATTTTAAAAAAACAGTTTTAAAACTACGTATAAGGGGATACCTTAAAGCAATACAAGTGGATCTACCATTTGATCCAGCAATCCCATTACTGGGCATCTACCCAAAAGAACAAAAGTCGCTCTATGAAAAAGACACCTGCACTCGAATGTTTATAGCAGCACAATTCACAATTGCAAAGATGTGGAAACAACGCAAGTGCCCATCAATACATGAGTGGATTAATAAAATGTTTTATATGTATACCATGGAGTACTATTCAGCTATAAGAAACAACGGTGGTATAGCACCTCTTGTATTTTTCTGGATAGATCTGGAACCCATTCTACTAAGTGAAGTATCCCAAGAATGGAAAAACAAGCACCACATGTACTCACCAGCAAATTGATATTAACTGATCAACACCTAAGTGGACATACAGGAATAACATTTATCAGGTGTCAGGCAGGTGGGAGGGAGAAGGGGGGGATGGCTATATATATATATATATATATATATATATGTAATGAGTGGGATGGGCACCATTTGGGGGATGGTCACGCTTGAAGCTCTGACTAAAGGGGGGAGGGGGGACATGGGCAATATACATAACCTTAACATTTGTACCCCTATAATATGCTGAAATAAAAAGTAAAAATAAAAACAAACAAACAAAAAGGAATGAAAGAACATGTTTTAAATGGAGCTTTCATGGTTTGGTATAAACTGATTCTGACTCTTCAATGTAAGACTCTAAAAAGTAAAGTAAAGAAGGTGGCCTGTCTAGAAATGTCAGGAAATTAGGAATGGCACAGTGATAAGTTTCCTGCGTTTTCTTTTTGCCTCATGTATCCTGGACTGAACACTGGAGAGGCCAGCAATCCAGAAATATCAGTGAGCACAGATGAAAAAGCCTGCTTTCTTAGCCAGGGGACCAAGAAAGGGGCATCCTCGCAGGAGAGAAACACTTTAGAAATAGCCACTCTACTCCAGCTAAATGTCACAGAAAGACACCAAGGCCCTGCCCTCAATGCCATCAGTAAGGCTGAGAAGAAAGCTAGACTTCCACCCTGGGAGTTCCAAGCTCAGTCAGTGTGATGTCAGAGAAGGCCGAGTGGGGAGCCAGAGCCTCATCACTGAGAAGTGGGAACCAGTGTAAGTAGATGACACAGGGGGACCCTAAATTTCACCCCCACCCATAAGCATCAAGAAGCCCCTTCTCCTGCCTGCTTGGACAGGTGCCAGGGAAGACGAGTAAAGTGTCATAGGAAGACTAGTGAAGTGTGAGAACTTCTACTAGTGCTTAGCTGGAAGAACATCACTTCTTCCATGGCCTCAGTGATGGTTAGGTAGGGAGCAGTAATGAAGTCCTCTGTTCTTCCTAGAAAGAGTGGTATCAGTGGCAGCCTAGATGGGAAGTTGTTCTACATAAGAATCTTTAAACAATCTATTTTTCTTCAACTTTGGTACTAATAATTCAGTCCAGCAAGGTCCCAGGATATAAGGTCAACATACAAAAAACAATTGTATTTCTATATACTAGCAGTGAATATGTGGAATCCAAAATTAAAAATGTAATACCATTTACAACCATCCCCCCACCAAAAATATAAAAGTAAACAGTTTTAAATCTAACATAACATGTACACATGCTAAAAACTATACAATGCTGATGAAGGACATAGAAAAGGGTCTAAATAAATGATGAGAGCTATCACGGATGGGAAGACTCAACATAGTAAAGGCGTCAATTCGCTATAAGTTGACATACAAGCTTCATGAAATTTCTATCAAAATCTGAGCGATCATTTTTTGTGGCTCCAGAACATTGTAGTCTAAAATTTCTATGGAAAGTCAAAGAAAATAAAATATTCAAAATTCTGAAAAAGCAGAACAAGGTTAGATGACTCTAGCCCATTCAAGATTTATTATGTAGCCTCAGGGCCAACTGATTTTTGACAAAGATAAAAAGTCTTTTCAACAAATTGTGCTGGAGCAATGGATATCCACAGACAAAAATTATACAAAAAATTAACTCAAAATGGATCATAGATTTAAGTATAAAAATATTAAATGTTTAGAAGTAAACATGAGAAAATATTCTGAATCTAGGGTTTAGTAAGGAATTCCTAGACATGACACCAAAAGCATAATTCATTAAATAAAAACCTTATTTTATCAAAATTGAGAACTTAAACAATTAGAAAATCTGAAAGACATTTCATTGAAGAAGTTTGTGATGGTTAATTTTGTCAGCTTGACTGGGGTAAGAGATGCTCATATCCCTGTGAGAAACAAAGTCACCCACTAAGTAGAGGATTTATTTTTATCATTAACCTTACAGCATGCCGTTAACGTACTCTTTCCCGAAGTTATGAGGTTAGCTCATTTGTACCTACCTTCTGTTGCTAATGATTTCGCCATTCCAGAATGCCAGATCAAAGGAGTCACACAAAAATAGCTTTTTCTGACTTCTTGTTTCACTTCTCTAAATGCATTTACAACCCAGCCACATTGGCACATGAATCAATAACATATTCTTTTTTACTGCCTAGTGATACTTCAGTGTATGAATGTACCACAGTTTCTTTGTACTTTCAGCTGTTGAAGGACATCTAGGTTGTTTCCAGTTTTGAGTCATTATAAATGAATCTGCTCTAAATATTTTCATATAGATTTTTGTGTGCATGCAGTTTTTAACTTAGATAAAAATCTAGAAGTGCAAGTGCTCAGTTCTGTGGTAAATATCTATGAATATGTTATATATAATAACATTTTATAAGAAATTGGCAAACTATTTACTAAAGTGACAGTGACATTTTCAGCTGGAACAAGAAATAAGTGAGAGTTCATGTTGCTCTACAATCTCACCAATATTTGATATTGTCAGTGTTTTTTTGTTTTTGTTTGACTTTATTCTGTTTTTGCCATTTGAATAAGCATATATGTTATCTTATTTTGATTTGAATTTGCATTTCCTTAGAGACATTTTATATATTTATTTTCCATTGAAATATCATTGTTGGTAGTGTCTTTTCAGACATTATGTTCATTTATTATTTGTTTTTTATTATTGCTTTAGTTTTGGGTTTTATAAGATATATAATTTGCAAATATTTCCCCAGTCTTCTTTGCTTGTCTTTTTAATTGTAACACTTATTTAAAGAGTAAAAGCTCTGAAATTTGATGTCTTTTATAAATTTTATAAAGTTCTTTTAAAGAATAAAAGTTCTTAAATTTGAAAATTGCTGTTTTTTCTCTTATGGATAATGTGTTTGGTGTATTAATGTTAAATTCAAGGTTTTATAGATCATCTCTTATAATTTCTTATTCTTTTTTATTTTTTCAGAGACAGGATCTCGTTCAGTCACTCATGCTGGATTGCAGTGGTACAATCATAGCTCACCGTAACCTTAAACTCCTGGGGTTACGCAATCCTCCTGCATCAGGCTCCCAAGTAGCGAGGACTACAGGTATGTGCCCCTACACCGATGTAATTGGTTTCTGTTTGTTTGTTTGTAGAGATGGGATCTCACTATGTTGCACAGCTGGTCTCCAACTCCTGGCCTCAAGTGATCCTCCCACTTTGGCCTCCCAAAGTGCTGCATCTCTTATCATTTCTTATAGAATTTTTATAGCTATATGTTTACATTTATGTCTATGATCAATTATGAGTTAAGTTTAGTATAAGGTGTTAGGTATAAGCCAAGGATGTTTGTTAACTTTACTTATTGCATATGAATGTCCAATTTTTTAGTATAGTTGTTAAAATTAGTTATATTTTCTCTATGAACTTGCCTTTGTACCTTTATCTTAAATCTGATCGCTATATTTGTTTGAGTATGTTTCTGGGGCTCTTTATTCTGTTCCATTTTATCTATGGGTTTGTCCTCTCACTAGTGTGGTAGACTTGATTATGGTAATTTTATATGAAGACCTGCAGAAGGATAACATGCATCCTAAAAATTATTTTTCTTTAAAAATTATTTTGGCTATTCTAGTTTCTTTGCCCTCCCATATACATTTGAGAATTGATTGTTGATACCCACAAAATTATTGCAGGAATTTTGAATAGAATTCTGTTAAATCGCCATATCAAATTGTGGATAATTGATATCTTAATAATCTTATTTCTTTCATTCCACAAATATGGTATAATTCTCTGTTTGTTTAAATCTTCTTTGAGTTCTTTTCAAGTACAGTGGTGACATTGTATGTTTTCTTACAAGTTTAGTGTAGTGGATCATGGAAACATCGGGACATGGGCAGATATTTTACTGAAAATTTAATTTCTTCAAAAATTACAGGATACTCAAGTTTTCCATTTTTTCTTGAGTATATTTTTTAGTTTGTATATTTTCAATATTTGGTCAGTTTTCTTGAATTTCTTGGTATAGAATTGTTTGTAGTATTCACTTATTATCTTTTAAATGTTTCTGGGATCAGTAGTGATCTCTCTTCTTCCAGGTATTTGAAATTTGTGTTTTTTTAAAAATATATTTTCTCAGTCATCCTTGGCAGATGTCCATATATTGTACTGATCATTTCAAAGAACCTGCTCTTTTTTCATTGACTTATTTATTGTTTTGTTTTCATTTTCATTTATTTCTGTTTTTATCTTTATTGTTTTATTCCTTTTGCATAATCTGAATTTCATTTGCTCTTTTTTTCTCTAATTTCTTAAGATAAAAGCTTAGGTTATTTAGTTTAAATTGTGTTTGTCTAATACAATAATTTAATTTCATAATTTTTTCTGAAAGCACTACTTTACCTGAAGCTCTAAAAATTTAATATGTTGCATTTTATGCATATTCAGATCAAATTAATTTTTAATTTCCTTAAGACTTCTCCTTTGACCTATGAGTTGTCTTGAAGTGTATAATTTAATTTCCAGCTACTTGGGGATTTTCCAGATATATTTCTATTGTTGATTTCTGTTTATTTTTGTTGTTGACTAGAAATTAATTCATATGATGTAATGTCTTTCATAGTTTCAAATATTTGTTCTATGTCCTAAATGTAGACTATTTGAGTCAATGTTCCTTATACACTTAAGATGTTTGTATATTCTCCTGTTGTTTGTGGAGTGTTTTATGCATGTCAATTTTGTCAAGTTTGCTAATGATTATATTTAGGTCTTCATAAGCTTCCTGATTTTCTCCCTAGTTGTTCTATCAGTTAAAGATATGAGAATATAAAAGTCTCAGAATGTTATTGTGAATCTGTCTATATCATTAATCAGAATTCTTTTTTAAAATTCATTTTTATTATTATCATTATCATTATTATTATTTAGAGATAGGGACTTGTTCTGCCACTTAGGCTATAGTGAAGTGGCCTGATCATAGCTCACTGTAACTGTGAACTCCTGGGCTCAAGCTATCCTTCTGCCTCAGACTGCCGAGTAGCCGGTGAACAAGTGAACACCACCATTCCTGGCTAATTTTTTTATTTCTATTTTTTGTAGAGATGAGGTCTCGCTATCTTGCCTAAGCTGATCTCCAACTCCTGGCCTTGAGCAATCCTGCCTCAGTCTCTCAAAGTGATAGGATTACAGGTATGAGCCACCACTCCCAGCCAATCATAACTTTTATATCCCTCAGATATAAAGCTCTATTATTTGGCACATAGAAAAATATAGTATTATCATATATTCCTGGACAATTGACTCTTTTATTAATATATTCTTTTTTTTCCATTTTATTCCATGGTATACACCCAAGTTTCTGGTCTAAATCATATTCATTTTCACCAAAACCTTCCTTCAGCAGTTTTTGCTGCTGTTGCAGCAAATCCGTTACAATAGATTTCTTCAGTTTTTGTTTGACTTAAAAAATCTTTATTTATCTCCTTTTGCTGGAAGTAATGTCCCCACCGCCAACCATGGCTGCTTTAATACATTTCTCTCTTTGTTTTTTAGTAGTTTAAATGTGATATGTCAAGAGAAAACTTGTTGGTATTTGTCTCACTTGGTGTTCTATGAGCTTTTTGGATTTGGGGTTTAGAGTCTGTCTTTAATTTTGGAAAATTTATTGCCATTTTTTAAACATTCTTTTTTGTTCCATTATCTTTTCTCCTTCTGGAATTCCAACTACATGTAATTAGAATGGTTTATATTGTCCTATAGCCCATGTTGTTTTTCACATATTTTATATTTGCTTTTCATGTTGGGTAATTTATACAGGCCTACTTTTAAGTTCAATGATTCTTTTCCTGGCTGTATTGAGTCTACAGATGACCATGTCAATGGACCATAACATTACAGTGCTTTTTTTTAAAACATACTTTCTCATACTTTCATCCTTCTGATAAATGTATGTATCTGATTTTGTCTGCTGTCTACATGTTTCAATATAGCCTTCAATGTATTAATTATGACTATTTTTAAATATGTCTGATAGCTCTAATATTTGTGGCATGTCTTAATTTGATTCTGGTGATAATGTTGTTTTTTCATACTCTGTGTTTTTTTTCCCCATGTATTTATTTCTGGTTTTTTTTCCTTGATGAAGGCTAAAAATGTTGTATAGGAGATTAGATACCATTATGGTTGGACATGAGCAAGCCTTTTCTTCTCCCAAGCTTAAAGTATGAGATTTTATGTTAATCTAATGTGCAGTTCAGCTAAGAATAAAGTTTGATATCAATAAGGGTACCCCTAAGCATGCCATAGGCTTTATATTCTGTTTGTGTTTACTTTGTGTTATATTGCATTTACTGTGTGGACTAATTTTTACTGATGTTTTTTTCTTTTGTTTTGCCTTTGGGTAGCGCTGCTTTGCTCTGGTATTGCTTGTCAAATATCATATGCCTCCCTTACTACTCTGCAAGCTGCATCAACTGTAGTTTTTTCTTGTTCTTCCTTATAGACGTTGTTGTTATGGTGATATGGCATAGAAGGGCATTCTTGGGTATTTTGATTAGGTCTTAGTCTTAATCAGGCACTGTAAAAATTTGTCTTGGGATAGTGGTCTTCAAATGTGTCTCTGGCTCTCTTTCAGTTTCTTGGAATGCTAATCATAGTTTATATATTTATGCCTCTCCCCTATTTATTTTCTTCCCTCAGATCCCAAATCTATAGTTATTTTTTTTTCTGTTCCTTCTATGGATTAAGGCTTTTGTTTCATAGGTAAAAGAGATAAGATTGTAAGATTGATCTGAACTGATGTCTACTCACAACCATCATTATGAGATAAACATTATCCCTGATGTTCCCTGTGAGTGCCTGGTAGGGAAAGCCTACAAGTAGTTCAAATCCTTCTATGTCTAAGGTCCCCATGCAAACCCATAATTGGACTTTAGCAATTTGTTAAAAATTGCTAGCTTAATCTTCTTACCAGCTTATATGGTGTCTGGTAGCATTTGCCCAAGCAAGCAAACCCTCAGGTCCTGTACCTCACTACAGGTGCCTGTTTCTCCCCAGATTTTACATTAATATAGTTGTTTGCCTCCAACCCCAGTTCCTGCTACATCCCAGAAAGCGAATTAATCTGCTTTTGTCCAGATTTTTTTTCTTGTTGTAAGACTAGGAATAATGCTTTTGCTTGATCTCTACATCTCTGATGTAAAAACAACTTCTGTTAACCAAATTTTGAAAACAGCAAAATTATTCCTTTAGTGGGCTATACTCTAAGGGCAAACATAACTAGAAAGAAATATTAAACTTTAATTAGTAGATTTATATTATAAGTAATATTGGCATTATAATTCTGAAATTATTTTATGAACACAGTAATATTAAGTAAGTAAATATAATAAACTTAGTAGGAACCAAGATTTCCATAATGAGAAGATGAATACAAATATTTTTAAAAAGTAAAGAAAGGAAAAACCTTGCAATGCTAAATCTAAATTGGAAATGTCAATATAAACTCAAATATCTATATGTATAAATATAAATATATAGACTTTTCTTCTAATTTTGTCCAATGATAGATCCTAGATATAATTACCTATCTGTCATAGTTGTTTCTAGACATATTCCTAATTAAAAGTTACTTAACTATTACAAAAATATTTTATACACAGTCTAGGACAGGAGAAATACAATGTCATCATGAAGCACCTTATTTTGCTAAAAAGCAAGGAGGGACTCAAAAACTAATGAGGTATAGGAACACTTATACACTGCTGGTGGGACTGCAAACTAGTACAACTTCCATGAAAAGTAGTATGGAGATACCTAAAAGAACTAAAAGTAGACCTACCACTTGATCCAACAATCCCAATACTGGGCATCTACCCAAAGGAAAAAAATTCCTCTTATAATAAAGACATCTGTACTGGAATGTTTATAGCAACACAATTTACAATGTCAAAGATGTGGAAACAACCCAAGTGCCCATCAATCCATGAGTGAATTAATAAAATGTGGTATATATATACCATGGAGTTCTACTCAGTCACAAAAAACAATGGTAAACTAACATCTCTTGTATTACCCTGGATAGTACTGGAGCCCATTCTTCTAAGTGAAGTATCCCAAGAATGGAAAAACAAGCACCACATGTACTCACTATTCAAAGAGTACTAACTGATCAACACTTATGTGAACATATAGAAGTAACATTTATCGGGTGTTGGGCAGGGGGGAGGGGAGAGGGAGGATGGGTAAATTCACACCTAATGGGTGCAGTACACACTGTCTGGGGATGGGCATGCTTATAGCTCTGAGTCAGGTGAGGCAAAGGCAATATGTGTAACCTCGACATTTGTACCTCCGTAATATCTTGTCAAGTCTAAAAGGACAATGTGCTATAATTAGAATATCATCATTTTGTGACCATTGAACTAATATTTAGGCAAGGAACATGACATATCTAATAGCATTTGGTGAAAAGTCATTGGGGAATGGAACAATCACATTGTCTCAAAATATCACCCCCCAGGTTACTTACAAATTGTACTTATAAAGGGCACACTATACCTTTAAAATGAAGCTATATGGAATTTACCAACTTAACCAAATGATCAAATTTGCATCACCAATTTTGAAACAATCTATGTGCCTCCTGATGCAGCACAATAAAAGTGTACTATATCATCTATATTGTATTCTTCCAAAAAATGTTTAATGTGAAACTGATCATTAGTAAATAATCTGGCAAATCCAGAATGTGAGTTGATCACACAAAATAATGGGTGTATATGCTTCAAAAGAATCAATATCATGAGAGAAGCATGGGAAATGTTCTAGATTTAAAGAAATTAAAGAGTCAATAAATAAATACAATATGTAAATCTTACTTGGATCAGGAATTTCTACAAAGGACAGTAAAAGCCACTTTCAGGGTAATTGAGAAAATTTGAACCTGGATTTGTTAAGTGTTGATAACAGAATTTCATTGAAATGGTAGAGGTGTGGTGCTGTGGGAATATAGGAAGTTATTCATATTCTAAGAAGGCACATGCTGAAGTATGAAAGCTGAAATATAATGTCTGAAATTTACTTATTAAAAAATACCATACACACCTGCACATACACATGCATGCATGCATTATATATGCATGGGTGCACGAACCAAATGTCGTAAAAGTTGCAATTAGTGAATCTATTAATAGGTTAAGGGTAAATGGTTGTTTATGGTCCTATTCTTTAGACTTTATATAAAGATAAAAATTATTCAAAAATGTTTGAGAGATAAAAATCTATGAAACATGAATGTAAATGACAAGATAATTGTGATTAAATGGCAAATAAGTGATACAGAATATGCTGCTTTTTTGACAAAGGGAGTTGTTATGGAACCCCTAAAGTGAATGAAAATTGGCATAATTACTTATATTTATGCTATGTGTTTTTGTGTATTTGTATATTTTTAAAAATGAAAAAAGTACATGTACCTGTTTATAAAAAAGAATGGCTTCTGATGAATAGTCTCATTTTCTATACCTACTGCTTCCCATATTAGACTCATTCTCCAGAAGCAATTTCTTTTAACCATTTCTGTTTTAATTTTTCTTCTACAATTTCTATTATGATTCCCTAAAATGTGAATTCTTATTGTGCTGTTTAACACCGTAACAGAATGCATAAATCATAAGCTACTAAAAATATCCTTAATTCCTTATATATTACAGCCATTACATTATCAGAAATATTTTAAAAATATAATTATTGTTGTTTACACTGGCATATAACCAGAAGACTCAATGTTAGAACATGTAAGAAAACCAATATAGAAGCTGTCAGACTACTAGTGTGAAATTAGACCAGAAACCACAGTGAGTGCACTGCAAGTGGCTTTTCAGAGCAGGTGCTTAATAAACTATTTACTGATTCATTGGTAAAAAGTGTAGCACAAGTTTAAGATGTTTATTTAATTAATAATAATATTAATACTAAAATACTTCTTATCAATGACTCTTTCAATCCCTAACCAATTTCCTTTCCTTGCCGCTGTTCTAGCCAAGCTAAATGTAGACAGCCTCTCTATTCCAAAATTCGGTCTGGCTTTGGTTTCTGAGCCTAGCTCCAACAAACAAGTTTCATCAAGACTTATCAATTCTCTGTGCAATTATTAAGAATTTAATCTCTATCTTACTATTTGCCATATCTTGTGCAAAAGCAGTAATTATCAATGTCATCCCTGAAATCACATGGGAACATTGCCAGAAAAGCAAATTCCACTGCCCCACTCCCAATACACTGAACCAAAAATTCTAAAGGAGGAGCACAGCAATATATGCATTAACAAGCTATTCATGTGATTCTTTTGTGTAACAAATATTTAACATCACAGTACCAGAGTAAAGGAGACCATGTATGTGTATGTATATGAAGGAAAAATATATATATATATAAGATATATATATATATATATATGCTAGAAATGGTCAATTCTAACCATAAAGAAAGAAGATTTCTTCATGAAAAATGTGATGTTTATGAGCCATTTCATGACCTGGACTTGGGCACATCAAGAATCTAGTTACCCATGCAATTTTTTCAAGTTACTTCAATATAGTCAAACATTGATTCCAGGCTTCAGAGCTAGCCTTCTTCCTGGGTCACATAATTAAGTTATCAAAGCCTATTCTGGTTATGTGGTTTTCTTTGAAATCAATGTCTCATTCTGATGCCAGTTGGTGGTGAAGCTCTGTATTCTTGCTCCTCTTGTTCCTCTTGAACACATTCCTTTTGTGTTTTCTACCTGAGTCCTACCATTTATGGGAAATGGTGAGTGATGTTGACTGTCCAAGATTTTCCTACTGTTCAGTTTCCAATGCTGCGTCCTCCCAATAACTTGAATTCATAGGTCTTACTTTGTTACAGAATTGAAAAAGGTACCCCAGGTTTGGTGGCTCACACCTGTAATCCTAGCACTCTGGGAGGCTGAGGCAGCAGGATCACTTGAGGTCAGGAGTTTGAGACCAGCCTGAGCAAGAGTGAGACCCCATCTCTACTAAAATAGAAAAATTAGCCAGTGTGGCAGCATGCCTGTAGTACCAGCTACTCAAGAGACTGGGGCAGGAGGATCCCTTGAACCAAAGAGTTTGAGGTTGCAATGAGCTATGACAATGCAACTGCACTCTAGCCTGGGTGACTGAGAAAGACTCTGTGTCAATAAATAAGTAAATAAATAAATAAAATAAAAAATAAAAAAATAAAAAATTGAAAAGGTGAATTACACATCCTAACCTTCATTCCCACAATATACTTGAAATTTGACTTCTAGTAAATGTTAAACTAGGAATGGATTACAGTACTGTGAATTTCCAAAGTGAATGCTCATTTTCTACTTTTTTTTTTATAACATCTGGTGACTTTTCAATCTTTACCTTTTAATACTTCTTTCTTTTTCTGTTGTTCTGTCCTCAATATATATATGATTATATTTTAAATATTTATTACAGCATGCATAATGCATCATATATATGAGTGTGTCAATAAATACTTATACATACTTAACATATATTTCATTTTTAAGTGAATTCACGCATGTATTAGGGTTGTCCAGAGAAATAGAACCCATATAATACATACACACACACACATACACACACACATATGTTAGAGAGAGAAAGATGAATTTATTCTAAGGACGTGGCTCACATGATTACGGAGAATGAGGAATCCAAAAACTTGCAGCAGACAATCTAAATACCCAGGAGAGCAGATGGTACTGTTTCACTCTGGGTGTGAAGGCCTGGGAGGTAAAGGGATGATGGTGTGGATTCCAGTCCAACAGCCGACAGGCTTGAGCCCCAAGAAGCCTGAAGGTAGGAAAAGACTAATGTCCCAGCTCAGGGGTGGGGAACCTGTGGTCTTATGGCCACATGTGACCATGTAGGTTCTTAAATGTGGCCTTTTGACTAAATCTAAATTTTACAGAACAAATCCTTTTATTTTTATTATTAATAAAACATTTTTGTTCATCTTTTATATTATTATTTTATTTTTAAAATGAACATGTCTAAAATACTGAAGAATAAAATAAGTTTCAACAAAGTAATCCTCTTAGATTGGCTGACACAATTAGAGCATCAGCAAGCCATAAGGGCTAAATTGACGGCTGCTATGCTCATGATTAAGTTCTAACTTCCCCTGCCCGACTGGCACCACTGCTGCACAAGGCTGGTTGGTGAGAGTTTATGGGGGTCAAGTACGCCAGTCTGTTACCAGCTTTTGATAACAGTGCACTGTGTTTCTGTTTGAAGTGGGATTTGTGAATAGTTGCACAGCTCGACAGTATTTTTTAATTCTGTCCGCTTAACAGCCCATCCTGTCAAGACCAAATATTCAAATGATTTCCAACAAAAATCAGACACAACAAAGTTGTTAAAAGATTAGTTAACTTTACAATTAACAAATAGTTTACATTTTTTGAAATTATCAAGTATGTGGTAGTCAGATTTTTACAAAATGATGTACATTTTTAAGTATATCTTATTGAAGTTTCTTGAATGTGGCCTTATTTGATTACAGTTAAATTAATGTGGCCTTCCAACATGAAAAGGTTCCCCACCGCTGTATGGCTCAGGACAGGCAGGAAGAGTTCTCACTAACTCTGTGTTTGTTTCTATTCAGTTCTTCAGCTGCAGGCTGAGCCCATGCATATTGAGGGAGGAGGATGATAGTCTTCACTGAATTCACTGGTTCAAATGTTAATCTCATCCAGACACGCTCTCACAGACACACCGAGAAGAATAATGTTTGGCCAAGAATCTGGATGCCCATGATTTAGTCAAATTGAGATATAAAATTAACCTTCACAACACATAACCAAGTATAATTAATCTTTGTGAAAATTTACCAAGAATATCATTACCTTCATTTAAAGAAAATCCTTACAAACAGATATTACCATTTGAACTTACATACATCTTAAAGAAGAATATCCTGGATCTCCTATTTGTGTACCAGTAAAATGCTTATTTTAAATTATTATAATTTGAAAAATATAATCTAGAAGTGGGTCAGTGAAAAATCAGAAGGCCTTTTAAAGATCAACTTATTAAAAGAGTAGGCTAATTGGTCGGTATCTCATTGGTTCCCCATCTCAACCCCCAATTACAGGTTTTACATTCATAATGAGTTTGTGCAATGTCCTCAGCTTCATGTTTTTTACCCATAAGAAAATATTTTATCTTTGGGGGTGTTTCTCTGACCATCAGGTTTATCAGGTTTTTTTTTTTCCTCCTACTGTAATTACTCACTAGATATACAAAAGTATATTGTAATAATAAAATGAAAACAAAATGAAGTCCCTTTTAGAACAATATGTGGAACAACTCCAGAAATGATTTACATTGATTCTGAGAATATCCTGCCACATATAGATATGGGATTTTTTTTTTTTTCTTCTAAAACTGTCAACTTCATTACTAAACCACTGAGACTGCATTTATCTCTCTGCCCAAAGCTCATATGCTTTTTCTTTTTTGCAGAACTCTCACTGGCTTTAGAGAAGAGATGTAAGAAATTCTTTCTTTAGTTCTTGAGAACTGGGGCAGAGGTGCCTTTTCAGCATTTAACAATACAAAGAAGCAGGAAAAAAGAAGATCATAGCTAACTTTAAGTGGCAACTGATGGCAGGGGAAAAACCGCTACATCAAATAGGACCTACATGCTTTCAGGCACTGCCTGGTACTGCTCTTCTTTCTCTAGCAAAATAAGGGGAAAAAGATGTATTCCTGTCATTTTATTCTCTGCTATTACTTAACAGAGACATTCATCCAAGACAAGTGAGACTTTATTAGATAAAAAGTAAGTGCAAATGTGACTCATCTACTCTGTTCTTGTGGAAGGCATCCTTTTACATTTATTCTGAGTTAATGAAACAATCACTTTCTTCTGAGTACTGTTAAAGTACTATTAGAGTCACAAATTTACTTACAGATCTTATCTTCTGAGGATATCTCAGTAATGAAACCAAGGACTGTGGAAGAGAGTAAAAAGAAGAAGTAATTTTCTCTCCTCTTGCACATGGGAAATGTTCCATAAATGTTGGCTGTGTCATTGCTATTATTAATAATGCTATCATTTGCCCTCTTACACCCCTGTGAAGATCTATGAGCCCTTCCAATGCTGCCACCAAAACACACAAATGCACACAATGGCAAAACAACAACAGGAACCTGCCACCTGTTCACATTTGCACTCATCTAACTTGAAAAGACTTCACTCGACCTACTCACAAGAGGATTAATAAATAGCACTACACCTGAGGTGAACTAGAATGTCATTCTCATTCTCTCACCGATAAAACTGTGGGACTATGAAAATTAAAATAGCAAACTTTCAATATCTTTTTTAAATGCCCAAAAAGTGTTTGTATGATAGAATGGGATAAGCAAAGATGTGAAAGAGACGTAGGTTTGAATCTCAGTTTATGTGTAAAATAGAACTAATGAAAACATACCACAGGTTTTTTTTGTTTGTTTGTTTTTTGTTTTTTTCCTTCCCCAAGACATGTCTCTGGGGTTTAAAATCAGAAACTTTGGATTTGAATCCAGGCTCTGCTGAAAGTTTCCATCAATTTTGTCATAATGAAAGGTCAGAGGATTGGGTCAAATAATCCCCTTCCAGGGTTTCTTCTAGCACCATGAAATTATCTTACAGAGATTCCTCAAGTTTCTAGTTATAAGGAAGTTCTTAACTAGCCCTTTGGAATTCCCACTGTCTTGACATCAATCTGTTTTTTGTTTTTTGTTTTTAAATTTCCCCAGTGAGGTGATTCTGATTTTGATTAATATCTTTGTTTTTGTTTGTTTGTCTGAGTTTGTCTGAGTTCAGTAGGTGTAAACTCAACCCTTATGAATTTAAGGACCCACGCCCCATGAGTTAAAGAAGCACAATGATGATTCTGCTATATGTCAATGTGTTTATTCCAACTACATTCTTAGGAACTAGGGTTTTCAGATGCATTCTGAGACTGTCTCACTTCAAAACTCCATTAATCCATGGTGCTCTTCTGGTTTCTAAAAGTTAATGTCAGCTAGCTCCTATCAAGTGTGTTAAAACCCTCAGAGGGTTTAAAGTGGCAACATTCAAAGGTGGTCTTACTAATAACCTAACAGAGGAAAATAACTGACAGAAAATAAGAGAAATAAACTCACAGTGCCTAATTGTCCCTTTGAATAAAAAACTCACAACTACATTTTGTTTTATTAAAATACCTGTGGCCTAAATCATTATCTTTAAGAGTTTCATTTTCATAGCCTTGAAGAGCCCTAAGCAGACAGTAGTGGTACAACTCCCACTTCAACTCTCTGCCTCAGTTCCTGTAAAAAAAAACCCAGATTCCAAGGACTCAGATAAAGTCAGCCTCACAGAGAAAAAATAAAGAGCATCTGAAACATCTTCACCACCACTTCTGTTATCAGTCTACTGAAGCAGAGGGGGCTAAAAAGTCAAAACAGGTAACCAAAATGTTTGTATCCCCATAATTTCCTGAAATAAAAAAAAAAGTGGAAGTTAGCACATGCCATCACAGGACAAATAAAATTGTTTTATGTTGGTAAAAAAAAAAAAAAAAAAAAAAAAAGTAATTTTTACCCTTTAAAAGCACCAAGCAACTTTCCTCAGCTGCCCTGCCTAGCACTACCCTTTACCTTTTCTTCACTGCTGTGGCCTCTCTCTCTCTCTCTCTCTCTCTCTTTCTTTTTTCCTTGGGAAAATAAATAAGCCTTTACTTTGTATATCCTAATCACTACGTGAGAAATCTTTCTCCAGCCCATGCCATGAGCTCCTTGTGGACCCCACCCTTATAGGCATTATTTTTCATTCCCACCTAATACATGAGGTTTCCTGTTATTCCACATCATCAACAAAACTTGATATTGTTAATCTTTTTAACATCAGTCATTCTTATGGCTGTTCAGAGGGATCTGTCATTTTTATTTGCATTTCTCTGATGACTGCTGCTATTAAGCATCCTTTCTTGTGCTTATTGCCCATTCATATGTTCTCTTTCAGTAAGTGTCTACTTGAATATTTTATTCATTTTGGGGGGAGGTGTTATTCATCTTCCTATTTTTGAGTTATGAGATTCCATTAGCTTTTTATCGGATATATATATATAGCTTTTCCCCAATCTGAGGCATTTATTTTTCTAGACTATGTCCTTTGAAGAGTGAATATTTTTAAGTATGATAAAGTCTTTCTCTCCATTTTCAAATTTTTATATTTTTTGATACTATTTCAGTAATTTTTGTCTAGCTTGTGATCACACAGATTTTAATCTGTTTTCTTCTAAAGGTTTGATAATTTGTAGTTCTTAAATTTAAGAATGTGATCTATTTTGAGTCAGTGTTTGTGTATGAGTTAAGGATCAAGTATAACTCTTTCTATATACTACATTGTCTTTCATCATCTTTTTAAACTAAACTGCTTAATACAGAGAATTATCGCTATTTATTTCACTTGAGTTCCTTAAACACTTTACACTATTGACTTAATTCTAGGTGACAACAGATAATTCAACAATATAAGCCACAGGCTACCAGATGTCCATCCCTGAATAGTGGTAGATTTTTACTTTATATTACCAGCTACACCAGGTAACTAATATTAGTATCTTTGTATTTCTCTGAATGTCATTTGCCAACAACCTCTTTTCTGCTGCCAATTCTGTTATTAATAAGGGCTCTTGGTTGCAAGTAATATATAGTGATTAGAGTACAGGGAAAGGGGCAAATGGCCAGAGCATCCAGCAAGCTTGTTGTTAGTGACATCAACTGTCTGGGCCCACTGCTAACTGAGGTGATAGAATTCTCCACATATTTGAGACTAGCTCAATAGAGGACCTGAACTTGCCTACCTTAAGGACCCCCTAGAACAACCTTAGAAGTTACAGAGTTGGCAGTAGAGTGTGCCAGGTTGGTTGTGACAAAAGTATTCAGGATCAGGCCAAATGCTATCGTTTCATCTTTCTTTACAAAAATGAGTTTTATGAGGAAGTGCCTCTGTGAGTGCAGGACTATTTAAAGTCTAGTCGAGCTGAATCCAGGAAAGGGACTCCTACCCTTGGTGCTAACCTGGGAGCCATGACCGACTCCCACCAAGAAAGAAGGAATTAACTCACATCCTCACATCCGTTACCTATTGTATACCATATATGAGCTTGGTACATTTTAGCTACTGCTGTATCAATAACCATCATAGTAAGTAAAATAATCCCCATTTTATACATAAGTAAACTGAAACTCTGGGATTTTAGGTGAATTTCCCAAGGACACTCGGGCAGTAAGTGGCAGGGTCAAAATTTGAACCCAGATCGACAAGATGCCTAAGTATAAGCCTTGAGATGTGGGAATATCAGATTTGTTTTATTAACTATGGGTGGATTTTAAAAAGTAAAACTAGCATCAGCCTTTCTCTTTATAGCATTGAGCAAGCAGATTTCACTATTTTAAACCAAACACCCTGGCAACACTTCCCCAAGATTCTGAAATTGGGTATTTTTATAGCCATTATATTGTATCTGAGTTTAAACAAGCATTAGAGCTACTGAAGGCAGGAAGGAACAGACTGTGCATTTTAGCTCTAGGTAGACAAGAACCTGTACCTCATTTGGGTGCTCCAGGCTTTCACAATTTACTACGAGAGGAAAAGGAGGATGAGGTCTTCAAAATCACAACGCAGTGCTGTGCTTAGGCAGTTTCACCCCCCACCCCCTGACTGCAGCAGGCAGCATGGAACATGGAACGTCACTGCCTCATCTACAGCCTCTATGTCCCCACCCTATGCCCGTCCTCTGAAAAACCTGAGGGAAGGTGCCTGCCACTGGATATCCAGGACAGCTCAATGTGGCACTTCTCTTCCCTTCAGCGATGGAGCCCCTGGCCATGTCGCAGACGCAAGGGCAGGACGGCAGTCCGCGCACTGCCTGCCAGGCTGCACAGGGCCTCCTGTGGCACGCAACTGTGCACTGCCATCTCGGCTCCGCAGGAGGAGGCGAGATGAGCTAAAATTTACCATGACGTTTAAATTAAAGAGTGCTGAAAGGAGAATGGAAGGGGACAGAAAGGAAGGGAGAAAGGAAAGGCATGCAGAGGTGTAAGTGATCAGCACACTTAAGGAATACAGGCAGCCTCTAGAAGCTGGAGAGGCAAGGAATTCTCACCTACAGCCTCCAAAAAGAACAAGCCCCGCCTACACCTTCACTTTAGCCGGTGAGACTCACTTTGGACTTTTGACAACCAGAACAGTAAGATGATAGAATCATGTTGTTTTAAAACACTAAAGCAACTAAACTTTCTGGTAGTTTGTTATAGCAGTAATAGGAAACCAAGACAACACCTAAGAATATCCAGGTGTGACAGCTAAAAGCAATAAGATCTAGAAAGTAAAATAAAATGAAATAAAATAGAGCTGCTGAAGGAAACAGATACTAACTTGAATAAAGAAGGTAGAGAACAATAAAGTATATAAGATAAAGAAAAAAAGTAGATTTAAATAAAGTGAAAAAACTGATGGATATAAAGTTTACATTTTTTAACTGAAACTTACTTTAGAAGGACTGAAAAGAGAGAATGGTGTCTGCTGAGAGTTGAATTAGAGTTCTGTAAAATAGCCAAAGTTTCTAACATTTTGCATGCCAGTGTGTGTGTGTGTGTGTGTGTGTGTGTATAAAATTAAATAAAGAGGCAATAATTTCCCTAAGCTAAAGAAAAGACATGGGTCTGGGGTTATAAAAATACCACTGAGTTTAAGGTAAGATTGATGACAAAAGACATAGTTAGACATTCTCACATAATAATTTGGAAGTCTAAGAAAAAGAGGAAATTTTATAATGTTCCAGACAGAAAGGAACAACTCTTTATAATTAAAAATAAGTTGAACTGACGATAAGAGATTTCTCATTTTATCACTGGGAAGTAAAAGTTTTTGGAATAATTTCTACGGAACACAAAGAGAATCACGTGATAACACAATAATACTTCAAGATACTATTTACTTTTCAAGATAAGAGAAAATATTTGTGGTTGCCAGTAGGTGTTTCAGAGGATGTAATACCCAAGAAAATTATGCTGGAAAGGGCTCATATACAAACCCTAGATGATTCAGAGGAGGATAGAGAAAGCAGATTTGGAGTTTGAAGAACAAAACAAAAGCTGTCCACTTCTTTCATGTGTTGTGCATGCATAGGAGAAATTGGGGAGGTTAAAACCTTCTAAGGAAACAGTCTGGTTGGGAAAATAATTGATCTCTTAATTCCATATAATTTTAGAGGTATTTAAGTTTGATTAATTAAAAAGAGATGGTACATAACTTTAGAAAATATAGCAAAAGTCCCAACTTAACAAAGAAAAATGGGAATAAATACATAGTTAAAAATTAAGCCAATGACAACAAAGAAAGTTGTAAAGAAGACACACTGAAGTGAATAAAGATAAAATATAATTGAGAAATAAGAGAGAACATATCAAGCAGTTACATTAATTATGAATATACTGCATTTTCCAATTAAAAGACAAGTAGTGTCAAAAGGGGTTAATGAACAAAATTTATCTATATGTCGTTTATAAGAAACGTGTAAGAAAAAAATGTTAACAAAAGGCTCTTTAAGAGATACTAGACAGATGGATGCATACAAAACAAAAGCAGAAGTGACAGAATCAACATCAGACAGAATAAAATTTAAGATTAAATACACTAAACAAGGAAGAGACATAATGTGGCATAACACTAACAATATGATATTCAGAAAAAATTATATCTCAGACAATAAAGCATGTACATTTATTTCATCAGCCTTCTTAGATTTGGAGATAATTCACTTCTCAAGATAGCATCAGCAAATGGGGGATTGGTAAAGGTTATTTGGTAATTTTCAGAATTTCTAGGAAGGCCAGAGTCCAGATTAGATGCTACACAGGAACTATGCAGACAAGAATAACACCAACCACAAGACCAGACTTTTCTAGCAGAAGCTTGTCTGTTATCCCTACCAACAGCTTCACCTCTGATGATGGAAACTGAGCTCTAGAATCTATGTCACAATAGCTGTAGAAGAAACATATGCACTATTAGTATTATATTCGAAAATCCTAATACTCAAAGTGTGGGTACCACCTTATCTTTTGGGATATGCATTGCAAATTTTGTGTGAAGATTAACTTCTAAACTACCAAGGAGTAAAAAATAATGAAAAAATATTCAAAAGGGAAAGAAGAGATAAAATAAATTAAAGATTTGATAAATAGAAAGCATGTAAACACAATTAACATAGAAAAAAATCCAAATATAGAAGCGATTATAATAAATCTAGGACCTAATTGCTCCAGCTAAAAGACAAATCTATAAGAGAGGATAAAATATCAACCTATACACTGTTTAAAAGAGATAGATTTAAATTTTAATGATACAGAATGATTGCAATGGTTGAGAATAGGAGACAGAATACAATATGTCAAAAGTTCTAGCCAAAGGAAAGGGTGGCCACCTTTAATAGCTCTTAGGTGACATTTCAGGACACTCAGCCTTACTTTTCTTGAGGCCATTGCCATGTACTGTTCTCTAACCACTGCAGATCATGGTCATCTCTGCCGCATTCTGGCCAACCTCACAAAGGCACTAATGACAGCTCCTCTTGTCACATCTGTGCCATGGACCTCTTAAATTTATGCTCTGGAGCTTCCCTGTTACAGAGTGAGAAATTTTCTCAGTAAAAGTTTAAAATGTGGAAAAGGCAATTCTCCATAGCATGAACCTTTAAGCAATGGGAGAGGGAATTAATTCTTCCCATGGACAGACTCTCCTGCAATATGGATATTTATATGACTTTTTTGGAATGTGATTCTGCATGATTGAACACCACTCCGATTGATAGCAAGTGATGAACAATTTAGTTGTCATTCTTTCCTTACCACAATTTACTTTTTTCTTTTCTAGAATTGCTTTCTGTAATATAGAAGCAGCACATAACCTTTGCCCCAGGCTTTCAGGAGCCCTGGGAACCCAGGCCAAGGAAGTAACAGAATTCTAAACATAACAAGAGTAAATTTCTCGCTATGGAGTCATAAAAAGTTCATCAAATCTTTTATATAAATAAATAGAAAATTTGGAAAATGTCAAAAACAACCATTTTAGAGCTCTGAAAATTGACCAAAGGCAGAAAACAAGTAAACATATTTAAAGAATTCGAAAAACTACATTAAAAAGTATAAGTAAAAACATAATAATTACACACACAGAAATATAAAATCTCAAAGAGAGGTAGAACTCATATAAAAGAACCAAATGGAAATTCTAAAGTTAAAGAGCTCTATAGAAAAAAAAATGAAAAAAAGAGAAAAAACTAGATACTTACCTCTAAGATCAGCAATAAGCAAGGTGTGTGCTATCACCACTTCTGTTTGACATTTTCCTGGAGGTTGGAGCCAGAGCAATAGTGGAGGGAAGAAATTGGAGACATACGGATTAGAAATAATGAAGTAAAATTATCTTTATTCAGAAGCAACATGACTTATCATGCAGAGTCTAAGAAATATGTTTTAGAAAGAGTAAAAATAATAAAACTAGAACACATGAGTTTACCTAAGTCACATGATACACAATCAATATTCAAATATCAATATATTTGTATAAACTAGCAATAAACAATCCAGAAGTAAAATTTTAAATATAATGATTTCATTAAAAATACCATCAAAAATAATAAAATAGTATTAAAAATTAACAAAAGATGTGCTGATATGCACACTGAAAATTACAAAACTCTATGAAAGAAACCAAAGAACTAAATAAATAAAGAGATAGGTCATGTTAATGAATTGGAAATGGCAGTATTGTTAAAATATTAATAGCAATTCTTTACAAATTTGTCTATACATTCTACGTAAACACTATAAAAATTGTAGCAGTGTTTGTCATAAAACTTATGTGCTAATTCTAAATTTTAAATAAATATGTAAAGGACCTAGATTTGTCAAAACAATTTGAAAATGAAAAATAAAGTTGGAGAACATACGATGCCTGATACCAAAACTAAGAGGAAAGGTACAGTACACATCAGAGTTTCTTGTTTGTGTAAGAACAGACATATATATCAGTGGAAAAGAATAGTATGCCCAGAAATAATTTCTCACATTCATGGTCAATTTTAAGCAAAGATTGGTTCCAAGGTAATGGAATAGAAGAAATGATAATATTTTAACAAACTGTGCCAAAACAATAGGATATCCATATGTTTTTTATCCATTTTTTATCCATAGAAAGAATAAAGTTCCAGCTTGATCTAATACCATACAATACACAAATAACTAAAAATACATTGGGAAAACAAACTTAAGAGCTAAAATTCTAATATTTCTTACAAAAACATAAGAGAAATTATTTTTGACTTTGAGGTAGGTAATGACTTTTTAACTATGACAGCAAACCATGACACAGGAACAAACACAACAGATTATATAATGCAGTTATGTGAAAGGGCTAAAAGAGCTCCAAACCAAAGCTAGAAAAACTAGTGCAAAAACATAAAATCTATTAGATTATAACTCTAAGCATAAAATAAATATTCATGAGTATTTATTAATATACATAAATGATTAAATAAATAAGTATATGTGAGAAAAGAGACAAAATTCTCATGCCAAAGTATTCCAAATAATTTATGCCAATATTCTGGTCTCAAGGAGGTTAAGCAACACCCCCTATTCCTTACATAGGAACTATATATAGTGACTTTTTTCCAAAGGGAACAGTATATGGAAAAGCAGGTGGGGGTGTAACTTCATAGTTACACTGATGAACACTACTTTGGCCTGGTTATTAAGATCAATGTTAGCAGTCATAAATCATGTAGACAGCATTCACTCTTAATAGGATATAATGAAGATAGCATCTTATCTCTGGAATCTTCCTCCAAAAAATTCATAACACTCATCTAATAATGAGAAAACCATCAGAAATATCAGACATATTTCAATAGAAGAGCATCCTATAAATATACTTGAAAATGTATTCTCCACAAACATCAAGGTCATCAAAAACAAAGTCTGAAAAACATGGCACAGCCAAGAAGAGCCTAAATATAATGTGATAGCCTGAATAGGATCCTAGAATAGAAAAAGAGTATTAGGTAAAAACTAAGCAAATCTAAATAAATTAAAAAATATTTAATATCAATGTATTAATATGGCACACTAATTATAACAAATGTACCATACTAATGTAGATGTTAATACTAGCAAACACTGTGTAGAGTGAGGGGATGTATGGCAAATATCTGTTCAATTGCTCTGTAAACAAATTGTTCTAAAAAATAAAGTACATATATTCATAAAAAATCATTATCAATATTCTCAGATAAAGTATATCTCTACTAATAAAAATATTTAGAAAATGTGATAAAAATATGCCATTTACATTAGCTTCTAATGCATAAGGCATTTACCATTAAATCTATCAGAAACTCTGTAATACTTTTATGTAGAAAATTGAGATTCTGGACTTTGTTCCTGGACTCCTTGTTATGTTTCCATAGGTCATAAAAATAAAGTCCAGAAGTATGAAATGGTAGAATATAGGAAAAAGTTTAATGTTTCAATGAATCACGCTACAGAAACTGATATCCATATTTATAAATAAAATGAAATTCAATGACTGCCTTATACCCACATTTTCAAATAATAATCTAAGATCAGGAGTAAAAGCAGAGCAAATATAAAAATAAATACAAAGAAAAAAATATATGTTTATACTAATCTGTGAAGAAAAGATAATAGCTGAAATCCAGTAGACATTACTAAGACAAACTTGACATACAATGAAAATATAAGAAAAACACATAAAAAGTATGAGTGTATTTCCTGAAAACCAATACTAATGATTTTGCTACTTGTTCAATCTATTTCAATAAAAATTAGAAATTAGAATGTATGGCAATAAATTCTAAATAAATTAAACATTAATATAAAAAAAGGTAAAGTAGGTATAGGAGAAAAATATCTTAATGAAAACAGTGGGCTGAGAAAGAAATGGCATATTAATATTGATAAAAAACTCTCCGTAGCAAAATTTCTAGAATTATTTCTAGCAGAAAAGACAGATAATATTTTTGATTATATATTTACAATATGTGTAAAGGGTCACAAGTTTTTGTTTTTTTAAGTTATCAGTCCAATAAAATATATATTTTTAAATGAATGGAAAATTTATAGAAAACTAATTAAAATTGCAAAAACAGAAAAATATGCTAACACCCACTAGTGAATGGTTATTTATATTAATTTCTGCAACTTCTCATCTCCAATATTAATTCTTTGGTCTTTTTGTTTTTTTGTTGTGTTTCATGTTTAAAATTTTAGATGAGTTAAGAAAATCTTAAAAGGTTAGATCATATATCACAGATTAGAAAGAATAGCAAAATTGGATTTTACTTCTATAGATTTAACTGTTTGCCCTGTTAACATAAACTTTCTTGGTCTTTTTAACATAATTCTCTTTTAAAATAACCCAAATGTGCCCATACTTGAGAGGACTTAGCATTATTCTATTCTTCCCATTATTTATCTCTTGAAAGTGCCACTAGAAGCAAAACTTGTTTGCTAAATCAGTGTGTTAAGAGTCTAGAGCAATGTTTGTTTTTGATAAAGTAGTATAAAAAATAATTTTTGTTTTTTGGGAGTGTTTGTGAGTAATTACATTGGATGAATTTGGCTTTGCATTTTCAGCTCATAATGGTTTTTAGGTCAAAATGGAAAATAGCATTTGAAAAAGCACAGAAGTTAAGGAATGATGAGCACTGAAAGCTCTATTGCAAATGGCAGACAACGGAAAAAGAAAGGAAACACATGTCAGTTTAGGGCAAGTACATAACTGGAAAGTGGACCCCCAAACTAGGGTCCAGCCTGAAGACCAAGAGGGTTCCTGACTTTGTACTGGAAAGAATTCAAGTGTAATTCTTAAGTTGGAAATTAAAGCAACATTTATTAGACAACACGCAGACTACCCTCTTCAGGGGTCCTTAAACTTTTTAAATAGGAGACCAGTTCACTGTCCCTCAGACCATTGGAGGGCTGTTGGAGAGTGCAGTGCACATTCCACACATGCGCACTGTGGGCCCAGGACAAGTCGGCTGCTAAGCAGGACAAGCAGCCCCAGCAGCAGCAAAAAGACCCAGCAGGTGGGATGAATGTCCTTGGCAGGCTGCATGTGGCCGGAGGGGTTATAGTTTGAGGATCCCTGCACCAGCTGAACATTACTGGCAAACTCTGTTTACGGCTACCTCTTGATTATATGCTAAATAAAGGGTGAAACATTCATAGCTTTTCTGGGAATAGGGTGGAGATTTCCAGGAATCTGGGGTTTCTCCTTTATTCATACCATATAAGGTAACTTCTGAGGGTTGGCATGGTAATGGTAAACTGCCGCCATGGCGCTGGTGGGAGTTTCTTTCAGTATGCTAATACATTATAAGAAAAGTGTAGTGATTGACAAGAGCAAGCAAAGGTCACTTATGTTGCCGTCTTGGCTCTTCCTGGTCTTAACTATTATAGTTTCTTTATTGCTTCTTGGCTTTCTGTTTTTGTCAGAGATCTTGGTTTGGGCCTTGGAACTTTTTAACAGCTTGTGCCTATCTCTTGTATACTCCAATGGAACAGTACGTGTCCAGCTAGCCTGAATAGGCTATGCAGTAATGCCGGGCAGAGGAATCGCAGAAGCACATCTGTTTAGTTACAGGAACCCGGTTGATATTTGTCAGTGGGAGAGGCTGTGTGGGAGGAGGGAGATACACGTGTGATAAAATACAATAGAGAAGAGATTTAATTTATCCTCTTGTCTTAATATAATTAAATACCTTTATTTGTTTTTTATTCTCAGAGAAACAATATGTGCTTTTAAAATGTATTTATATAAAGATTTTGCAATTATACTGTGGGCCTATTAGTAGCTCAAAGTATAGTTAAGAACACTGAACACACAGGCCAAGGAGACGGAAATATGAAGTAATGTTTAATAAGTGACTAAAAGAAAGAAAATGAAAACGCAAGATAAGTATTTTATGAACTAGAATAGTTGAAAATTACAACTGGAAGGGCATAGGGACCAAAATAGAACCGAATAAAAAGGATTTGCTTAGATAGCAAGGCATGTGTGTCAGGAAGCAGATGGAGGATGGTATTGGCATTGACCTTTACTGCCCCCCACCCCTGCCCCGCCCCCGAGTTTAAAGTGGAACACACACAATTATTAGTAGGTCTTTTGGATAATCCCAAAGTTTTAGCAAGTTATGTCATGTTAGCTCTGTCCATATTGCTATCAAGTCCCTGAAAAAGGCAATGTCTAATGAATGGCAGCTGGAAAATGAGCAGTCCCCTCGGGAACCTCAGGGAGGGAGCAGCCAGACCTAACGGAGGCTCAGAGCATGTCAAAAGGATGTCCCATCAATATTTTTTGTTAAGATTTATTGTGACATAATTTACGTATAGAAAAAATTTACCATTTTTAGCTGAGTAGTTCAGTGAGTTTTGACAAGTGTTTAAAATAGTGCACATCATAAACATCATCACAAATGAAATGTAGAACTTTCCCATCACCCCATCCAATTCCTGTGTTTTCTTTTGCAAATTCTTTCCCTCAACACTATACCCTCTCCACCACTGAGAAGTATTTGAAGCCTACAATTTTGCCTTTTAAAGAAAGCCACATAAATGGAATCATACATTTTATAGAATTAGAATCTGGCTTCTTTCCCTTTGCATACTTTGGAGATTTATCCTAATTTTTGCCTGTATTATTGTTCCTTTTTTAAATTGCTAAGTAATATTCCATTGTACTTATACAATACTATTTATTTACCAGTCGATGAGTATTTGGGCTCTTTCTAGATTGGTTCTGTTAAAATAAGTTCCTATAAATATTTATGTAGTGGTTATTATGTGATATATTTTCCATTTTTCTTTAGTAAAAATACTAAACTTAGTATTGGTAGAGTCACAGGAGAAACAAATGTTAACTTCTTAAGAGACAGCTATCCTCTTTTCCAAAGTAGCTGAATCATGTTTCATTCTTACCAGTAATGCTTAAGAGTTCCAATTGCTTCAAATATTCTCTAGCAGTTGGTATTTTCTGATTTTTAAAAATATTAGTCATAGTGCATATATTGTAATATTTCATCATGATTTTAATTTGCACTCTCCTTATAAAAATAATGTTGAATATCTTCTCATGTACCAATTTGCAATTTATCTCCCTTTTGTGGTAAACTCTTAAAATGTTTTCCCCCACCTCACCTTTTTTTTCTGAGTTAATGAGATAAATATTTTTGAGGTATGTGAGATTAATATGCATTTTGGATATTAATCCTTTATCCACTGTGTTTTTACAAATATTTTTCCCTAGTCTATGGCTAGTCTTTTAATTTCTTCACAGTCTCATTCCAAGAGCAGAGCTTCATAATCTGGGTGATATTTAGTTTAGCAATGCTTCCTTTATGGTTTTGTGGTTCTTATGTCTATGTAGGAAAAGCTTGCCTAGCAAAAGATTGCAAAACATTTCTTCTATATTAATTTTAGACTTTTTATAGCTTCGTGTTTTACATTTCTATCTTTGATTCATTTTCAACTGAATATTGTCCACAGCATAAAGGTATGAGATTTTTTTCTTTTTAAAATTTTTGATATGTTTATATATTTACTCCAGTACAATTTGTTCACAAAACTCTCTATTAAATTATCTTAGCACCTCTATGAAAAATAAACTGACCATATACATTGGGATCTTATTTCTAAACTCTATAGTTTATTCTTTCTGTCAACATGTCTATTGTTAGGCCAATACCACAATTTCTTAATTAATGTACTTTTGTGTTAAGTATTGAAATAAGGTAATGTGTGTCCTCCAAGTTTGTTTTCAAACATTTTGTCAATTCTAGGTCCTTTAGTTTTCCATATAAATCTTAGAATCAATTTGTAAATGTCTACAAAATTTATCTCATTAGATTTTGGTTGATTTTATGTTGAGTCTTCCAATCCATAGACATGGTAAATTTCCTCAAATTAAGTCTTCCACTATTTCTTTCATCAATAATTTGTAGTTTTTTAACATATAAATCTAGAGCATATATTGTTAGATTTACCAATAAGATTTTCCTTTCTGTTGACACTATTACAATTAGTTTTTTCATTAAATTTCAACTTCAAACTGTTCATTTGTACAATATAGAAATACAGCTGATATTTTTACTGATCTTAGATTTTGCAAACTTACTAAACCTACTTATTAATCTAAATAGCTTTATTGAAGTTTTTTTGTGATTTTTCTGTATTTACAATCATGTCAGTTATAAATAAAATTGGTTGTTCCCTTCCATTCTGAAGTTTCTGCCTTTTCTTTCCTTTTCTTTCTCTACTGCATTGACTATATCTTACTTCAAGTAAAATATTAAATATAAGTCATTATTTTTTGCTTTGTCTTGTCTCCAATATCAAGAAGAAAGGATTTAGCCTTTTACCATTGTCATGTATAATTCTAGTAGTAGCTTTTTTATCAGGCTAAGCAAATTCACTTTTATTCTTGTTGCTAAGCATTTTTAACATAAATGAATATTAAATTTTGTCAATTATTTTTTCCACATATATAGAGATTATCATGCTTTTGTCTATATGGTGAATCATAATTTATAATATTGATTAAACCTTACATTATCAATTGTTCATGTTGTCTTTTTGTTTTATAAATTGATGCATTCTATTTGCTTCTTATTTGTAAAGAATATTGGTTTATATAAGTCCCTGAAAGGTATTAGATTCTTACTTTCTTTGCTTGAATTGCCTTTGTCTGGTTTTGATATTAGAATGACTTTGGCTTCATTAAATGAATAGGGAAGGATTGCCTCTTCTATTAATATTTTTCTGGAAGAATCTATATAAAATTGATATAACTTCCTCTTTAAATATTAGGTATATTTCCAAGAAAAATCATGTACATCTAATATTTTCTTAGTGAGAATGTTATTAACTAAGAATTGAATGTCTTTACCAGATATGGGAGTGTTCATTAAATCTAATTTAAAACTTAGACTTTTAAATTAGATTCTAATTTAAAACTTAGACTTTTACAACCTAAATTTTAAAAGTATGTGACTTTCAAGGAATTTGTGCCTTGAAGCAAATTTCACCTACTTTATCAAATTTATTTGCATAAAGTTGTCCCATACATTATCTCATTATCCTTGTGAAGTCTCTTAGATGTGTATGTTACCTCCACTTTTATTTATAATGCCGTAACATTAGTTATTTGTTTCATGTCTAGTTTTTCTTTATTGGTCTGTCTAGAAGTTTTTCAATTTTTTCGTCTTTTCAAAGAACCAGATTTTCTGTTTTATTTTCTTTACTCTTTATTTTATTTTTTTTAATTCAGGATATTATGAGGGTACAAACATCTGTTTTCTATTAACTGATTTCTGATCTCATATTTGTTTGTCCATCCTTTTCCTTGTTTTAGGTTTAATTTATTCTTTTTTACCTAGTTCCTTAAGGTCAAAGATTAAATGATTGCTTGAAATACTTTATTTCTGATTTATACATGTCATGATATACATTTCCTTTGAAGCACAGTTTAATTTGCCTCCCACACAATTTAATATACCTTGTTTTCATATTTACTCAAGTTACAATATCATATAATTTTTCTTTTGATTTTTTTCTTTGACCCTTGGGATGTTCAGCAGTAAATTTTTAAAATTTCCAAGTATTTGAATATTTTACAGGTTCTATTCTGTTAATGATTTTTAGTTTAATTTTATTTGGTCTAAAATCATAATTTATATGATATCAATCATTTTTAATTTATTCAGGTTTGTTTTATGACTTGATGATAAGGTCAATTATGATGAATATACCATGTGCACTTGAACAGAATACATATTCTGTTATTGTTGGGCGAAGTGTTTTATTAATATCAATTAGGTCATGGTGCTAAAGTTGTTTAGGTCTTATACATACTTGATTTTTGATCTACTTTTTATATCAATTATTTGAAGAAGATTGTTGATTTCCAATTATATTTATGAATTTGTCAATTTCTCATGTCAGTGCTATCAGTTTCTGCTTCAAGTGTTTTGAATCTCTGCTTAAGTCAATACATTGACTATTGTTATAGCTTCTGAAAGAATTTACTACTTTATCATTTATATAACTTTTTTACTTTTTGTAATATTTCTTTATTAAATTCTACTTTGTCTGAATACTAACATAGCCCTGCTATCTTCCTTTTGATTATAGTCTATATCATATAGACTTTTCTATTTTAATCTCTAATATACCTTTATATTTCAAATAAGATCCTTGTAAGCAACATATTGGGTTTTGATTTTTTAAATCCAATCTGAGACTCCCTTTATTTGAATTTGGATAGATACACATTATATTTAATGCAATTATGAATCTATTTGTATTTCAATCTATGAATTTGCTAGAATTTTTCCATTGACCCATTTACTATAGTTTGAATGTATCCCCCCAATTTCATATTTGGAAGCTTAATACTCAATGTGGCAGTATTGAAAGGTGGAGTCTTCCATCATGAGGGTTCTGCTATCATGAATGGATTAATGGGTTAATGGTTAATGGATTAATGAGTTCTCATGGCAGTGGAAGTGGTGGCTTTATAAGAAGAGGAAGAAGAGAGACCTCTTGCCTATGTGCTGCCATGGAAATCTGTAGAGTCTCCACCAGCAAACTGGCCCTCGCTAGATGCCAAGCTATTCTCTTAGTCTCCCCAGCCTCCAGAATGATAAGAAATAAATTTATTTTCTTTATAAATTACCCAATTTTAGGTATTCTGTTATAAGCAGCAGAAAATAAGACACTGTATGTTTTTAAAAAATTTTTTTTTGCTATTTTCTGCCTTTTTTTGTATATATTTATAATTTATCCCCATCGTAGGCTTATTAAATATATTTTGGGTTTTATTTATATTAATTTCTCTTTTATTAAATTTAGAAAATTCTCAGCCACTTTTCTTTGCAAATTTTTCTTTTCCCTAGTTTTTCTCTTTCCTCCTGAGAATTCAATTAATGGTATATCAGACCATTTGGTATTACTGACACTTCTTTTTTTTCTTTCTTTTTATTGTTCTTCACATTGAATTATAAGCCTAACCTGTCTTCATGTTCTTTGTCCAGTCTGTTCTCTGACAAAGTATCCTATTTTCTTATATTTTCCTACCTTTTTCATTTAGGTCCTTTGATATACACATCAAAGTTATTTTAAAGTTTCTATCTGATTGTTCCAAATTCAGGGTGCTGTCTGGATCTAATCTTGTTTATTATTGACTTTTTGCTTGTCATTTCCTTGTCAATATCCAGATTCTGGATATTGTGTTTATAAGAATAGTAAAGACTGAAGTATTGTTTATTCCCGGAAATAGACAGGGCTCTTATTCTCTGTCTGTGGAGAGTTTGAGTTTCTCTAATCAGAATTTTAGCTGATTTTGGGATTTGTGGTTGCTACATTCACCTTCAGGGCACCACAGACTTTGAAATTCCAGAAGGGTAGACTGCTGGTATATAATGCTTGGGATGGAGCCTGGGGGTCCATAATATTTTCTGGAGAGTTCCAGTTCTACTGTCGCCCTCCCGCTGCCCCTACACGTGTGCACCAGGGTGTTCCCCTTGCCCTGCTGCCCCGGCCCATCACTAGCCTGCTTTGCGGACTATGTGTGACATTCGGGGGAAATGCTCCTGCTTGGTTCTCCAGGACCAGTTTCTGTCTCAGAGGGCCTGTGTGCCTAGGCCTCAGGGGTGGGAATTGCTCAGTGTTTCTTCCTGTGTATTCCAACCAAGCTCTTCCTGTGTTTGGGAAGGAGAATGGGGAGGGTTTTGAGCGGGGAGAGTTTTCTACCCCTCATCCAGCTATAGTAGACTTTTTCTTTGTGTCATGCTCAATTGCATTTCTCACCTGTGCTCAATAGCATTTCTCACCCCCACCCCCAGTGGCAGGCAGCATTTTGTTCTCCCTGCATCTTCCTAAGCATATCTGCTCAAGGGCAGACAGGTTTCTGTACCTTCCCCCCCCCAGCTTAAGTCAATACATTGACTATTGTTATAGCTTTTGAATATAAGAGAAGGGTGTGGGAACACTTGGGATCTTGGTCCTATTTATCGTTAAAGGGAATTCTCTTTAGTCTTTTCTATCCTGCCTCAAACTTTCTCTCTAATACCCAGTGGGAAATAGCTTGGGAGTGAATATAGACACTGCTTGGGTTTGGGGCTCCCAGTTATTCTAAACTAGTCCGTCTTCAACCATATGAAAAAAATCATTAAAATTGTGTCTTTTTGCTTCTTACCTACTTGTATAGTGTCCAGCTCTTTCTCCTCTGCTCTCCCAGCGGGGAAACAATTTGGTATCCTATCTCTCCTTATAGAGATTCATCACTCTTTAGGATTCAATTCAAGTGGTTGCCTTTCAAACTCAACTCTCCATTGGTCTTAAGAAAAATTATGATTTTTCTTACAGTTAGAGCAGGAGCAATATTCTATTATGGCTTTCTACATTTTAAGCAGAAATGGAATGCTATTTTGAAGTATTTTAATGTAAATTTCAGACAATAGAACATATAAACTTTTAATTTCTAATATTCTTATGCTATTTATTTATTTTTGGACTTCTGTTTCAGGTTACTTACTGCTTTTTCTGTTTCAGGTTAATTACTTCAGCTTGAGTCCTACTCATCTCCTTGAAATTGTTTTCAAATACTCATCAGGTCCATAACTTGCAAAGATAATACAGAATGTTTTAAAGCTATCTCTGACTATCCTGAATGGCATGGAAGTCCTTGAAGGAATAATTTTCTCATGTGAATTTTTGTTTTTGACTTTTTCATCGTGGTAAAAATCACATAAAATGATATCTACTTGCTTTACAAATGTTTAAGTTTATGGTACACTAGTGTTAACTTATAAACAGAATATTGTATCTAAATTTCTAGAACTTTTTATCTTGCCTGACTGAAACTTTTCACTCATTGAACAGCAACTGCTTATTTCTCTCTCACCCAGGCCCTGGCAACTACCATCCTACTTTCTGTTTTTGTAAGGTTAATTACCTTAGATACCTCAGATAAGTGTGTAATCATGCAGTATTTACCCTTCTATGACTGGTTAATTTTACTTAGCATAATGTCTTCAACATGGATGAATTTTGAGGACATTAAACTTTTGATCCTAATTCCTTGTTCTTGCAATGCCAAAATATCCATCTATCTTACATTAAAGAAAATTAACCTGTTAAGATTACATATTGTTTATAGCATCAGAAGTTGAATAAAATTCCAAAGGAAACTATATTTGTGTCTCTTCCATTAAGCTTTTTAAAAGTATAATTTTGTATTTTATCTTGCATCAATAGTTTTACAGTCAACAATGCCACAATAGGAAAATGAGCAAAACTGAAAGTTCTTAAGTATCTCTAGGGTTAAATCCTAGAGTAGAACTTACAGACAATTTCAACAACAGTCAAATTGGTGGTCAGAAAGAAAATTAAGTCAGTTGAGGACAGAATATGGAAATAGAAAATTCTAAACTTCCAAATCACTGAAATTGATAGGATCAAAATCATCACAAGTGGAAGTAATTATGGTTGCAATTCATTGATCTGACATTATCACCTGTTTCACATTTCACATTACTGCTTCTTCCAAGTAAACAAGTACACCAGATGTTAGTATGATGTGATAGAACAGGAAGAAGAGTTGGAGTCATCGCTGTGATTTAAATCCTGTACTCAATTGTCGTATGACTCTGGATCAATTATTTACTCCCAGAATCCTGGTTTTTCATCTGCAAAATTGGTACTGACTTCTAATTCCTAGTGTTATGAAGTTTAAAGAAATTAATGTATATAGCACACCTAGTACAGTTCCAGTTACATAGAAACTGCCAACTTTCTCTACTTCAATCTTATAAAAGCTTTCAAAGGTCCTTTATAGTGCTTTATCCTTCCATTTGCTTTCTTAACTGAGAGGCTCCTGGTACAGATTCACCTCTGGATGACTTAGGATCATCAGGTAACCTCTTCCTTCTCTGAAGTCCTATATCAGTTACTATCAACATAATTCAAGTAGCAATTAATCACTTGCTACCTTGTGACACCTCTTCTCTGGTGGTCTTGCACACTAATCAGCAGCTTGATTTTTAAATTAGCTGTTGATGACTTTTTATACCTGTTAGTTTGCAAGCATCTTGAAGTCTGATATTATCTTTAAGATTTTGTCTTTTCAACAAAATTTTAGAAAATAGAGTAAATTGAAATATTGTTAATGCTATGTTTTTGAAAATAAAGTTTGCATATGCAAATATATGTCCAATAAGACACTTGGGGGCTCCAAATTTATACAGGATGATTTGTCCCTGCACTGAACAGTCCTATTAAACTATTCTTTTGTGTAGTTTTTTTTTTTATTTTGTCTGTGTGCTCCCTTAAATATATCTTCTTCAAGTGGACACTCTCTACCCAGCTTCAGGCTTTCTAAGATTTTCTTTATTATAACAAATCAGCTCACATATAGTGATAATATAGTGACATTTATTACAAACTGAAGATAATAAATTCTTTCTGATGACCTGAAGAGTCTGCCAAACCTACAAGTGAATATATTTTATGGAAATAATTTTCCTCAATAGCACTTGGGGCTTTGTATTACAGATATTTTTTCTGAGTGAGAGTTACATCATTAGCATTCAAAATGTGCTGCTTTGGTAGTTGTGTTGAATCACTTGGAAGAACTGTTAAAAACAGATTTTTTGCCATACTTAAGTATTCTCATTAATGTAGTAATATAGCAGTAATATAGTTGTGACAGCCAACTATGAAACCATAGATGACCTAAAGTTTAAAAATTTTTTTTTAATTTTTATTTGTTCATTCATTCTACATATATTTATTGATTTCTTTGTCAGGCCCTGAATTAAACTCTTTGTATTTTGTGCTTACTCTTTCTGTTCCAAATATGTTATGGGTAAGAGCGTGTGCACACACACACACACACACACACACACACAGCCTTTGAAGTCTTTACTATATATGCATTTTAAGCCAAGGTCTTCATAGTTCTGTGTAATTCTATCCAAGCTTCAAACACACAAAAATCCAATTTCAGATGGGAATTCAATACAGAAACAGAGATAAGTAAAATGAAGTAAGTTACCCAATGTCATGTAGCTAAAATTTATCAGAACAAAAATTTAAACTCAGGATCTTCTTTGTTCAAAGCCATACTACTAACTTTTAGAATCTCCAGAAAAAGATCAAAGACCTCCAGAATTTCTTTTCCACATATTATAAGCAACTCCTAAATTATCATGTATATTATACATGGCATCATTTACTAAAAAAATAAATTGATGTGTGTTGGCAAAAGACTATAATGCCATTTGTCTTCTGACAGGTACGTTCTTATAATGTTAGAAGGAATAGGAACTAAACTTCTTTAAAAACTAAGCCAGTTGCTAGAGCATTTCTACATGTAAAAATCAAATGAATATTTATATATACTATATACTACAGTCATTGATCTTGTACTTTCCTGCCACTTCTCACTAAAATGCTTTACGTGCATTAATGATGGTGGTGATGTTAATGTAGCACATACACTCTGATTAGTGTATCTAGCTCTTGTTGAGTCTACTCATTGTTCACTCAGAGAAACATTCCATTTGAGGTTGATGTACAGGCAAAACAGGATAAGGAGATGAAACATGAAAGAAACTTGCTTGGGGGAATTCTGAGAGTCATTTGCTTTGACATACAAACTGAATAGTGAACATTAATATAAATTGCTTTCTAACATGACTGAACCATGACAAATTCAAACACACACAGAGACAGAGACAGAGAGGAGAGAGAGTGAGAGAGAGTCTACATATTTGTTCTTCTCATGCCTACCTATGAAAGCAAATTTAGATAATTTAACATTGCAATTTTATATGTATACCAATGTCCTCACTCTTTCAAATCTGTTCTGTCTTTTCATGAAATAATCTTCCCTTCGTATTTGCCTATCAACCCCTTCCAATCCTTCAGGGACCTGCTGCTCAACAGTTCAGTGTTTACCTTTTATGAGAGGAGTTTCAAAATTCCTAATTTCCTTCTCCCATAAGTCTAGAACAATAGATATTTTTGCAATAATCATTTAACTACTATATAAGACAGTGACTGGCACAGGCCTTCTATGTATCAGTTATTATCTACTACACCTGACCAACTTAGAGTGAATTATCACTGTGATTTTCATCTGTTTAACTGTGAATTCCTAGAGGATCAGGACTTTCTGATTTCACTAATAATAATGTACATAATGAATATTCCTGACTAGCTGTTCACAATGGACTAATATAAGGAAACTAACATGTTTATAGATTTGAATTTAAAAATATTTCCTATATCTCATGGGCTATAGTGGTTGATTATACACAATAATACAAAAATGACATATCCATCTCTCTGTACAAATTTAATATTTTCAAACTAGTTCCATTAAAAACAGAAACTTGTCTTAATAAGCCTGGAGAAAAATCAGTGCTTCTGCTAACTAGTGCTCATCATGCTTTGTTTTGTTTTCTTTAAGACAGCAATTTTCAGATTTTTGTTTTTCCTCATAGAATCTTTAAAAAGCAGGGAAATAAACTCTTCATATCTTTGTGTGAAAGATAGAAAAATTGAGTCATTGAAGTTAAATAGTGTTTCCAAAATAGCCATTAGGCAACGGAATGAATTGAAATTTGACCAAACTGAGTTTTGCAACACCTCCTCACCTGGTGCAATGTCTGCTGACTCTGGACATTAGTAACTACATGTATTGTTTGCTATCTTTTGGTTCAGTGAAACACAAGTACATGGAAAGCTCAGATACATTTCTTCCTTTCTTTTTCTTGTGTGCGTGTGTGCGTATACGTGCATGTGTGTGTGTGGGGGGGGGGGGATAAAGTATCCCTCCTTTGAATCAATATGAGACTAGATGAGTTCTGCAGAAAAGAAGCTCTCCCATGATCACGGAGAACTGAAAGTTTGAGTAGTCCTCCACAGCAGATGCCTTCTCCATTTTTCTGTGGGAATAGGTGCATTTACTATGATTTTTACTTTCAATTTCTTGGGCCTCAACTGTGGGGCCTTTATTAAACATGGATGCTGTGTGTGCCCCCCAAATAGAGTTAAATCCTGCAGTGACATGGCAGTTATATTCCTGTCCCTCATAAGAAATTCTCAAATCTTTCTTCTAGTTAAATATAGTACTTACATATTTAATGTCTGCCTATTGGAAATAAAGGACAGGTTCTCATTCTTACAGAAAGGACTAAGGGTGCCTGCCAGCTAGAATCTCACACTGCAGGAGAAAGCAGAGGATGCGGGGTCTGAGTGCTTTATTGTTTCCCCACTATTCTACTTGCACCTGTGAAGTATAGAGAATCCAGGAATCATGATATTTTCTGGCACAAGTGGGCATTTAAGATACTCCAGAATCCAACATTCTCTAAGAATTTTGACTCTAATACCCCTTTCAGTGTAATAAGTCCTATTTATAAACATCCTATTTTTTAAAAAATAATATTGTAGTTGGAAAAGGTTTTTAAACTATTATTAGTATTTGTTTTATTTTCATTTAACTATAAAATGGGGATAAAATAGTACTTACCTCACAATATTGCTAAGTGGATTCATTTTTATTAAATTTCAAAGCATCGGGAATGGTGGCTGTCACTTAGTATATTATATAAATATTTGTTAAATATATAAATCATACTTAAAATGAAATATATTAATTATTCTACAAAGTTCACTTAAATTCAATTCTTAATAATGTTTTTAATGCAATAAAAAGCACATGTCTCCATTTATATAAAATGTGGCACATGCTCCTTAATCTTAGAAAAACAAAGAGCTACTTTAAATTATTTTTCTAAGAGCAAGCATTGTCAAGACATAAATTTAAGATAAAATGATATTTCACTTGGAAGATTCAAACTTATATTAAAATATAGATTGAAATTTAATTTGACAGGCAAAACTGCTTTTAGTTTTTTGAGTTCTTTTTTAACTTTTGGAGTTATTTTTATAAATCCTAAAAAAATTTTGTTTGAGGTTTGTAGTACTTAGCAATAACATATTATAGGTGTGAATATCATGTTCTCACGAAAAAAACAGATATAATTATCTCTGTATGTCCATTATACAGCACAAGTTTTTGTAGTACTGGAGTCATCCTGAGATAGCATATGAACTTGCCCACATAAATGAATTTATTGTATCCTTAGAACATGTTGAGACATGTTTGCAAAATTATTAATAACTTTATGTTCATCATCAATTTCTCACATTTAATATTGCTAATGCTTTTCATCTTTAACCACTGAACTATAGTGGATCTGAAGGCAAACTGTAAAACTGAGGATGAAAGCAGTTAAAACTATAGAATAATTATAATGACCCCAAGTGACAACTGTATTACCAGCCATATGGATTTGACACTAAATAGGCATCCTTAGTGGCTTGAATAAAACTGCATTCTAAGATGTTGAAAAATCATTTGAATGAATGACTGCTTGATGCAGCCCAGTTTAATTGCCTCAATCCATGTATATCTGGAAATATGGCTCTTGTCCCTTTCCTATACATATAGTAATGCCAGGCAGCATTCTCCTCAATGTCTGTTGAGCACCTACCATTGTGTGTGATAGTGATCCCTGAGTGGGGCTCCAAAGCAAACAGCACTTTGCAATGCTGCAGTCTTCCTTTGGTTACCAAACTGTTTCCTAATGTTGAAGCTGAAAGGCCCTTTATGGAATAGTGGCTAATGCATTTTGTTTGTAATATAATTTAAAATGTTGGCATTTTAGTTTTAGTGGTTTAGTGCAGTGATTTAAAATGGAACTGTGTGGTGGAGTTTACCTATAGGTTTTAAACAGGTAACCACATCATTTTTGATTCGGGAGCATCCTCTCCTCACCCAGCCCTTCTCTGCTTGCTTGCTGGACACTAGCAGTAAGGGTCTGGTAAATGCTGGGGAAGGAGGGATTAAGACCAGATTCAGAGTCATTTAATTCTTTGATTAACCAGAGAGAATGGATTTTAAATGGACTTAAAAGATTTTCTATCTCACTAGAAGCCAGAGAAGTGAGTTGTCTTCCATGTATAGCCAGGGACCCCAAGAAGAGAAGTTAGAAGTGATTCCAGGCAGAACTCCTTAGAATGACTAAAGTACAGCCCAGGAAAAGATTAAATGTGAGGCTTGTTTCCTCTGTGTGCGTGTGTAGGGAGGGATTTTGTCTCTAGCTGATGATTTGACCTTCTACTTTTACCGTGTTGTGAATAGCTTCTACTTATATCACGTTGTGAAACCTCCCCAGGACATTAAGTAGAAAACCTGAAATGGATTTCCTAATCTACTAATCCTGTAATTCAATTACAGGATAAACTAGTGGCTTGTTTGCTGACAAAGTCTCAATGTTACAAGAAGCTTTGTCGAGAATAGGATTGTGATTGGGAGGTCAACTCTAAAGGCAATTGCAAATTATGTGCTTTTAACCTATTATGTTTTATTTCTATGCACCCATTTCTATTACTGGGAGGATTTGCTTGCTGGTAAAAAGAGTTATTTTGGTCTAGTTCTGTGTCTACACAGAAATTTTTGTTTTGGAAGGCTACAGACTTGCTATGAACTGAATTTTAAACTGAATCTGACAAGTGATCAAGAAATAACAGGGTCTCAAGCAGGAAATGCAGATAATATAACATTTGAGAGACTGGTTGAAGGTTTTCTCAGGAAACCTTTAAGCAGGACAGTCACGTGGCATGCTAGCATGAAGAAAGCATGGTGCCATGCAGGAATCTGGGCAAATAAAAGAGTGGGGAGTAATTACTGAAGAGGACTTTCTAAAAGTCAATTTATATGGTAGAACTTAAAGTAATAGAGTGTACATAGCAAAGGTAATCAATCTAGTCATTGCCTTTGCCTCACTGTCTGAGGTATGACAAAAATTCTTCCAGACACAAAAACGAATTTTAATATTGCATATCAAAAGGTAAACTTCAGACCCTCTTAGTCTTAAAGGTTTGTTTCTGATCAGTTGGAGACTTATAGGCATCTAAAGTCCTATTTCTCTTCTGAATCTTACAGTGTGGACAGAAATATTTTCTCCAATTGTCATAAATCCAGTGAGAATTGTTCTTTGAGAGGTTATTGTAGCCCAACCCCCACCTCACATTTCAATACATTCAGACAAGTTACAGCTAGAACATGACAGACGATTCTATTGAGAGCAGGCTAAAGAACTACAGAAAGAAAGCATTTATTTACCCAAAGTTCAGGATATTCAAAGGTAGCTGCAAGAAGCAAGACTGTTCTTAGAACTGTGGCAAGTGAAGGCTGTAAAGCAGTCAATAGGAGTTAGCAGAGAGGCAGGGTTTGTGATGAAGAATCAAATATTGATCTTAATCCATAGAAGCAGGTATTTTTGGAATCAATAACCATGACTTCCTGAGGGAGAAGGACTTGAGGAAGCCTAGTGGGGGCTCTGAAAATGCCAGGACTTAGTCACAAGTAATCCAAATCAAATTGACTACATAATCGTCACTGGAGAGATTTTCCAGTTTCAACTGTCACAAAGATAGCAGTTCAATGTTTGGGCTGCTGGAAAATGGAGAAGAGACCTTGGACAGAGGAAAAAATCAACTTTTCAAGTACTAAATCAGTGGTAATAATTAGAGAAGAAAAAATCTTGGAAAGATAAGCCTATCAAACTGATAAGAAAGAGGATAATGCCAGACTGAAAAACAACAAATGCAAACAATTAACTATTGTGAAAGTATCTGGGTATTTGAATTAATAGGTGATTGGATCTTAAGAATTGCAATCAAAATGGAAGAAAATATTATGAGTTCCTTATACATCTTTTGTCATGAAGTGCTAATGGATTAACTGCATTCATTTCTCTCTAAGAGACCCACTGTCCCTTGTGCCCTCTACACAGTGCATAGGCTCTTGGGTTTGTGGTAAACCATGGAGGTTTTTTGGTTCAAATGAACCTTCCTCAATCACTAAGAGTGGGTGAAATATGTACTCCACTCTTTCCATATTGTTTAACCATATCCTTTTTGCTCATTCCCTATTAAAATAATTATGAGTAATTTCTTCCTGAAATTTCTAGGAATATTGCAAATATTGCTTCTAGATATAGGCATTTTATTAATAGATAAACTAAATAAATGGTTTACAGTAAGACAAGTATTTAGGATCCCAGATATCCAGCTATCTTGCAAGCCAGATCCAGGGAGGTTTCTCGCTGCATTTAGCTATTTACGTTCTGTGCCCAGAGAGCAGAGCCTATCGTAGCAAGGCAGAGTAGTGAAGGAGGCTGCTATTCCTGAGGACTCGAGAAACTTTGGGGAGTGGCAAGTCACTCACTTAACACTGAGATACCTGTATATCCTATTTAGAGGCTTAGAGCGCAATACAAAGATCTTGGGATACATTGATAACTGACTCCTTTCCATAAACCACAGAGATCAAAATAAAGAGTAAACTCAGTGCTTAACACAGTGCCTCCCATTTCAACCTAGTGGTGGAAACTGGTCTCCATCTCACTAGAGTGAACAATCTCTTGGGTGTCTAAGCAAGGGACCCAAACCCACTAATCTCTGTAGACAGAAGGTGAAGACATCAGGTCAAAGATAATCCAACAGGCTCAAACTCCTCTTAGAAGATACAGGAACAGAACACATACTCCTCAGCTCCTCCAAGGAGCAATCCTTTGGATCTCAAGAACATAGCCCATAATCGAGTTCCAAAACCTCTGATCCTCAACAAAGTATCCAGATGAGGAAGAACCAGTGAAAGACATCAGGAATCATGAAGGATCAGAGAGAAAAGTTTCCTCCAAAAGAAAATACTTATGCCCCACCAACTGACACCAACTTTACATGATATGATTAAACTAACAGAGGACGAATTCTGGATATGGATTGTTAGAAAGCTCAATGGTATCGAAGAGAAAATAGAATCCCAACATAGAGAAACCACAAGAACAATCCAGGAAATGAATGAAAAATTCTCCAAAGATATTGAAGTTATTCAGAGAAACCAAGCACAAATTCTGGCAATGAAGGAAACATTCAAGGAACTCCAAAATACAGTGGAAAGCCTGAAAAACAGGATAGATCATGCTGAGGAAAGAATCTCAGAGCTTGAAGATTATGCCTACACGCTAAACAAATCAGAGGAAGAAAGGGTACACAGAAACAAGAAACAAGACCAAAACTTACAGGAAGTGTGGGATTATGTAAAAACATCAAATCTTAGGCTGACTGGGATTCCAGAAGGGGAAGAGGAACATTCACAAAGGTTGGAAAACTTATTTTACAGCATAATGGAGGAAAATATGCCGGGCCTAGCTAGAAATCTGGATATCCAAATACAAGAAGTGCACAGAACTCCTGGGAGACACAATGTGAATAGGCAATCACCTCATCATGTGGTTATCAAGCTGACCAAAGTAAATGTGAAAGAAGCAATCCTCTGTGCAGCAAGGCAAAAACAACTAATAACCTATAAAGGACATCCTATCAGACTAACTGCAGACTTCTCATCTGAAACCTTACAAGCCAGGAGGGAAGGGGTGCCTATCCTTAATCTTCTAAAACAGAACAAAGCCCAACCTAGAATTCTTTATCCTGCAAAATTAAGTTTCATCTATGAGGGCAAAATAAAATCCTTCTCAGACAAGCAATCACTGAAGGATTATGCAAAGACCAGACCAGCCCTACAGGGGTAATTCTCAAACTTGCCTTCCACGGTGAACAGGGCCATAGACACTCCTCCAAATAAAACCCCTCAAAGATTTAAAGTCTAGACCTCGAACTTCATGATGGCTCAAGATTTAAGACAAAGCAACAGGACTTCACCCATCAATATGGACGGAAATCTTACCCCAATTTCAATCCTCTCAATAAACATAAATGGTTTAAACTGTCCTCTGAAAAGACATAGGCTGGCAGAGTGGATAAAATTCCACAAGCCTAGTATTTGCTGTATGCAGGAAACACATCTAATCCATAAAGATGCCACCCGGTTGAAGATCAAGGAATGGAAAACTATCATCCAGGCAAATGGAAGTCAAAAGAAAGCAGGGGTAGCTATATTATTCACAGACAACATTAGATTCAAATTAGCAAAAGTAAAAAAGTATAAAGACGGCCACTCCATCATGGTGAAAGGGAAAATCCAACAAGAAGATCTAACAATTCTTAATATTTATGTATCCAATGCATGATCACCCAATTACATAAAGCAAACCTTGTCTGAGCTAAATACCACTTTAAACAACACTACCATAATACCAGGGGACTTCAACACACCACTAAATAAACTTGATAGATCCTCCAAACAGAAATTAAGTAAAGAAATAAGGCACCTAAACAAAGCTATTGACCAAAAAGTTCTGACAGATCTATACAGAACATTCCACCCAAATAAAGCTGAATTTATTCATTTTAACATTCTTCTCATCAGTCCATGGATCCTTCTCCAAAATTGATCACATACTAGGCCGCAAAGCAGATCTCAAAAAATTCAAGAAAATAGAAATAATACCATGTATCTTCTCTGACCATAGTAGTATAAAATTAGAGTTAAATTCTAACAGAAATACACACCACATCACTAAGTCTTATAAACTAAACAATCTACTGTTGAATAACTATTGGGTCAAGGAAGAAATTCAGAGGGAAATCAAGAACTTCTTCGAACAAAATGACAATGGAGCCACATCTTACCAAAACCTGTGGGATACAGCAAAAGCATATCTGAGAGGAAAACTAATAGCAATAAATGCTCACATCCAAAAAACGGAAAGAGTAGACAGCAACAACCTAATGAATAGACTCAAGGAATTGGAAAAAGAAGAGCAAACCAATTCCAATCCAAGCAGAGAAAAGAGATATCTAAGATCAAAGCTCAAATAAATGAAATGGAAAACAAGAGAATTATATGGAAGATCAACAAAACCAGAAGCTGATTTTTCAGAAAAGATTAACAAAACTGATGGCCCTCTGGCTAGGGTGACAAGAACTCAAAGGGAAAGGACTCTAATAAACTCAATAAGAAATGAAAAAGGAAAGATCACAACAGACTCCACAGAAATACAAAACATTATGTTTGACTACTATAGAAATCTATATGCCCAAAAACTACAGAATGAAGATGAAATGGACAGATTCCTGGACTCATACAACCTCCCTAAGTTCACCCAGGAGGTAACAGAGTTCTTGAACAGACCAATCACATGCTCAGAAATTGAAGCAGTAATTAAAAACCTCCCCAAACGGAAAAGTCCTTAGCCAGATGGGTACACCTCAGAGTTCTACCAAACATTCAAAGACGAACTCATACCTATACTACAGAAACTACTCCACAACATTGAGAAAGATGATATTCTGCCTAACTCATTCTACAAAGCCAATATCAGATTGATACCAAAGCCAGGAAAGGATGCAACAAAAAAAGAAAATTACAGACCAATATCCCTCATGAATATAGATGCAAAAATCCTAAATAAAATTTTAGCAAATAGAATTCAGCAGCACATCAAAGAAATAATTCACCATGACCAGGTGTGATTTATTCCTGGGATGCAAGGCTGGTTCAACATATGTAAGTCTATAAATGCAATCCACTTTGTAAATAAAAGCAAGAACAAAGACCATATGATTCTGTCAATAGATGCAGAAAAAGCATTTGATAAAGCCCAACATACTTTTATGATAAAAACTCTTAACAAAATAGGCATAGATGGCCCTTACTTTAAATTAATCAAATCCATTTATGACAAACCAACTGCTAATATCATCCTAAATGGGGAAAAACTGAAATCGTTCCCTCTTTGAACGGGAACCAGACAAGGATGCCCACTTTTTCCCCTCCTATTCAACATAGTGCTCGAAGTCCTAGCTATTGCAATCAGGCAAGAGAGGGATATTAAGGGCATCCAAGTCGGAAGAGATGTGATCAAACTCTCACTCTTCACTGATGATATGATATTATATCTTGAAAACCCCATGGATTCTTACAAGAGACTCCTAGATTTGATAAATGAATTCGGTAAAGTTTCAGGGTATAAAATCAATACACACAAATCAGAAACATTCATATATTCCAAGAACCATCAAGCAGAAACTCAAATCAAAAACGCAATGCCCTTTACTATAGCCCCAAAGAAAATTAAATACCTAGGAGTATACTTAATGAGAGATACAAAAGATCTATATAAGGAGAACTATGAAACACTAAAAAAAGAAATTGCAAATAATTTAAACAGATGGAAAAATCTACCATGTTCATGGATTGGTAGAATCAATATTGTTAAAATGTCAATATTACTTAAGGTGATCTACAGAATCAATGCAATCCCCATCAAAATACCACCAGCATTCTTAACAGATCTAGAAAAAATAATTCTTCGCTTCATATGGAACCAGAGAAAACCAAAGCAAGTATAGCCAAAGTATAGCCAAAGTATAGCCAAAGGAATCTTAAGTAAAAAGAACAAACTGGGAGGCATCAGTCTTCCTGACTTCAAACTGTACTATAAAGCAATAATAGTAAAATCTGCCGGTACTGGCACAAGAAGAGAATCATCGATATCTGGAATATACCTGAGATTCCAGAGATGAAACCATCTGTATACGGTAACCTAATATTTGATAAAGCAGACAAAAATATACAATGGGGAAAAGATTATCTCTTCAATAAATGGTGCTGGGAAAACTGGTTAGCAACATGCAGAAGAGCGAATCAGTATCCCAACTTCTCACCTCTCACAAAAATTCACTCAAGATGGATAACAGATCTAAACCTAAGGCATGAAACTTTAAGAATCCTAGATGAAGAGGTTGGGAAAAAACTACCAGATATTGGTCTAGGTAAAGAATTCATAAGGAAGACCCCCAAGGAAATCACCGTCGCATCAAAAATAAACAAATGAGATCTGATCAAATTAAAAAGTTTCTTCACTGCCAAGGAAATGATCATTAGAGCAAATAGACAACCCACAAAGTGGAAGAAAATGTTCATTCTCTACACTTCTGATAAAGGTCTAATAACAAGAATCTAAACTAGAACTTAAAAGAATAAACAAGAAAAAAATCAAACAACCCCATCAAGAAATGAGCAATGGAAATGAACAGAAACTTCTCCAAAGAAGACAGAATAATGGCCTACAAACATATAAAAAAAATGTTCAACATCTCTAAACATTAGAGAAGTGCAAATCAAAACCACAATGAGATACCACCTAACCCCAGTGAGAATGGCTTGTATCAAGTAATTCCAAAACAACAAATGCTGGAGAGGATGTGGAGAGACAGGAACACTCTTACACTGCTGGTGGGACTGCAAATTAGTGCAACCTTTGTGGAAAAGAATTTGGAGATACCTCAAACAGCTAGAAATAGAAATACCATTCGACCCAGCAATAGCATTGTTGGGCATCTACCCAAAAGAACATAAGTCAGTCTATTATAATGACATCTACACCCAAATGTTTATGGCAGCACAATTCATTATTGCACAGTCATGGAAATTACCCAAGTGCCCGTCAATTCATGAGTGGATAACTAAAATGTGGTATATGCTCACAATGGAATATTACTCAATCCTAAGAAACGACAGTGAGCTAGCACTGTTTATGCTATCCTGGATTAAGCTTAAGCCTGTAATACAAAGCGAGATGACACAAGATCTGGAAAAGGAACTATACATCTACTCGCCATCGAATTGGTACTTATTAACTAAAACTATGATGCTCAAAAAATGGTAGTGTTCAATAGGGATTTGGGGAGGGAGACCCACATCTTAAGGAAGTGGCAAGCATTGTGGGGGGAAGGGATTACCTCTATCCCTTTTTAGGGAGAGATAAAGGTATACATTGTAACCAAAATGTCTGAAAAAAATTCTGTAATCAGGAAGTGGGCAGGTGGAAGGGGTGAGGCGGGGAAGGGCAAGTACTTACACGGTGGGTGCAGTGTGCACCACCTGGAGGCTGGACATGCTAGAAGCTCTGGCATAGCGGGGTGGGGGAGGGGCTAAGGGGGAAGATATGAAACTCTAACAATATTTGTACTCCCATAATATGAAGTAATAAAAAAAATAAATTGAAAAAAAATTTTAAAAAGTAAAGGCACAAAAAAATTATCTACAGTGAATTAAAAGTGCCCACAAGTCCCTTGCAGAACAATGCCAGGCTCTACCAAAAGACCCTGCTGAGTCCCATCTGAAAGATTTCATTTGAATACATTCTTCCTTTTAGTGACCCAGGACAATTCTAAACAAGTCTACCCCTAAAGAGAGGCAGGGGGCTAAACACCTTGAGAAGTGGTAGTGGAAGAAATATCCCCTGCACTAATAGCAAAGAGGAATTAGGGGGAAATCAGCACTACCATGTCTGCGTCCCATTGCCTGTACAAATGTTTCTCGTACATATCCTCCTACTTTGCCAGTCAGGAAATTTCAAGTTGCCTGTCCTGACAAGAAAAAAAAAAATGGAGAATAAGGTTTTGAAAACTTTTATAGCAATTTGAGAAAGATTTTCTGTCTGTTCAATGTGTTTGTGTTTTTAATTTCATTGTTCTGGTGCTGTCTTGTGCAAAAGTATCAGTTCATGCTGGATGGGGGAAAAGACCTGTCACTTCAGGTGGGCAGCTTCAAAGCAGTGCTCTGTGCCTTTAGCCACCCTCTGTGCTCTGTTTCAATTTAAGTCACCAGTGCCTAGCATGGTGGCTGCCATATAATTGTGACTCAAGTAATATTTTTGAATAAATGAAGATATAAATGCCTCAAATATCATTAAATTAAAATTATTTATAAGTGTTCAAAAGTAAAAGTCGGCTACCTTTGAGGAGCGAGGCTGGAAGAACAGATGGATGAAACTTAAAGGAGCTGCCTCTCATTATGAGCCCTTTCTATCACTTAATTTTACCACCTAAATGCGAGCAAGAGTGAGTATTTCAAATGGAGAAGAGAACTCTGGCTGTCGAGATGAGAAGGGAGTTTCAGCTGGGGCTGCAGGAGGAAGAAGACACAGGTCAGAGGGAGGTACGGGTTTTTGAGTGTGATGTTCTCTCTAGAGAAGGATGTAGTAAATGCACATCAAGGAGTGCAGTACGATTTAGGCATCACATACAAAATTTAACTGAAAAAAGCTGAAAATTATACTTTGCATTTTATTTATTTTTTTAGTTTTTTTAAGTGTTTTATGATTTCATTGTTCAAGTTTATATATTTTTTTTAATTCAGGATATTATAGGAGTACAAACATTTTGGTTACATGAAATGCACTTGCCTCACCAAGCCAGGGCTACAAGTGTGTCGTTCCCTGATATAGTGGGTTTATCCCCCCACACCGTCCACCCCACACCCCATCACTTGACTGGCACCCAGCGAGTATTACTACCATTCGAGCACCTTAGTGTTGATCAGTTAATACCAATTTGATGGCGAGTACATGTCATGCATGTTTTTCCATCCTTGTGATAACTCACTTCGAAGGATGGGCTCAATCTCTATCCAGCATAGTATAAGAGGTGCTAGATCACCATTGTTTTTTGTAGTTGAGTAGTACTCCATGGTATACATATGCCACATTGTATTAATCCACTCATGTATTGATGGGCATTTGGGATGTTTCCGCATTTTGTAATTGTAAATTGTGCTGCTATAAACATTCGAGTGTAAATGTCTTTATTATAGAATGGTTTTTATCCCTGAATACTTTGTAGTTTAAACACATATTTTGGTCTCTTCTTTCCATACAAGGAGAACAGCACTCGGTAAAATGCCAGGGCTGTACACATACATCTTTGTCCCAGGCACAGTATCATGCCGTATTATTACTGTGAGTTAACCAACTCACAGAGAGTTCTGTAATACCTATTCACACTTTTCTTTTCCCTTATGCCTGTGACTACTAACATTTCAGAAATGGGAAAGTTTTTCAAAGATCAGTTGTGGGCACACCTAGAAACGAAGAAAAGAGCAGGCTCCCTTCCTCTGCATGTTACTGTCAGACACTCCAACACTGCCTGAAATTATTTTTTTATAAGTTTTAAACAACAAGAGGATTGTCCTGTTCTCTAAAGAATATGAATGCAGGTCATTCAAGGGGCCCTTTCATTTGATCAGAATCCTTCCAAAAGGATTGAATGAAACAGCACGGAGCATTTGTTTGCTGTCCATTGTTGTTACTAGCCTTGTGGTTTTGGCAGGTGTGTATCAAATATCTACTGTGTGTACAACTCTGTGACTCTCACTCAAATGAAAAAAGAAAAGACTATGAAAGCACCTGTTTTTTTTAAACTGTTTTCAACTGTTTTTGTTACTAACTAGATGAGAATCATTCAAAGAAGCAGTACTACCATACAAAAGAAAACAATTATTTTGCAGTAAGAGATTACCATGTATTATAAACAGACCTTAAAAAATGTAAATTGGAAGATGCTGACAGTGGGACTTTTCAGGCTCATTTCAATTCACCATTTTACCCCCTTCCCCTTTTTATGACACTCAAGAAAACACTGCTTCTCCTTTAAGAATTATTGTATTATACATATATACAACATGAAAAATGTTAATCCTTTAGGGAGATTTTCCCTTAGGCCTTCAATTTGATTTTGAAATGGATGAAGTGAATGTCAGTATTTCATTATTGAAACCCCCCTAGGAAGGTACTTTGGTTTGCCTAGTAAATTGTGAATGTCATGTTGATTTTCTTTTTATTACTCCACTAAAGGATGGTGTTGGCTTCTTGTGAAAATTGGGAGTGGGGAGAAAATAAACTACAAAATGTCTGTCTTTAATTTTCTCTCTTCTCAGTGTTAAGCAGCAAGGAAGAGCTAACATATTTACCTTGTGGTTGTAGCTCTTATTACTTACCCTAATCTCTGATATTTCAAAATACCTTTATGCCAATATGGCTAAATAATAAATAAAATTATTCTTATTCATACTGAACTTTCAAAATATCTTCATGTCTTACTACATGTGATCATTCTCATAATCTATAATTAATATTGGACAATGAGTTTCCTTTTACCACTGAAAAATTGGAGAGATCAAGCAACTTGCTCAAGACCACTGAATTGTTAAAGAGAGGACATACTGATTTTGGAACCCACCTTCTAACCCAAGCCCTAGCTTCTTCCCAGCAGTCATGAAGACAAACCCATGAAAGTTAAGACTTCCAGTAAGCATCACTCATAAGAAAGTGATGCTTTCAAACTGCAGACTGGGTTTGCTTCAGTCATTTTCCCTTGTAGTGGACTTTGTGCTTTATGTTTTGGCATTATTTCTGTCCTTCATATTGTTAAAGATTATGTGTCACTCCCATCTCTACCCTGAAGGAGTATAATCTTTCAAGCTCCTGGACTTGCTTCAAACATGTCTTCCCTCCCGAGGTCTCCTGCTGGACGTCAGTGCCCCTCACCCCACTGTCACAGATTCAGTCCAACCCAGCTTCTTACACGGCACTTGACTGAGACGGGGAATTATCAACAATCTCAACTCCACCCTCCAGACAGCTAAGACTTGCACTTACATCGCATTTTGGACGCCATTTCCAAGTTAAAACCACTACCATTTTGACGTTTTAGGGTCTCAAACATGCTCATAAGTGTACATCTTTTCTCTGAGATCATTGTCAGTGGTTCTCAGAGGTGGTACCCAGATCAGAAGCATCAGCTTCCTTTGAGAACTTGATAGAAACACAAATTCTTGTGCCTTTCCCAGACTTCATAAATTCTGGGACTGTTGCTCAGTGATCTTCTCTTTTAACAAGTCACTGGGTGATTCTGATTAACAATAAAGTTTGATAACCAATTTCCTCCTTTATTCAACATTGGCTCAATCTATAGGACTTTTAACTTTTCTCCCTATTCATGGTTTTCTTTTGAACCAACTAGCAGCCTGTGGCTCTCTACCTATTTGGTATAGACAGAAAAAAACGCAGATTTTAAAATCAGATCAACATAATTTAAAGGACCTCAAATAATGTTCTGTTGTCTTTTGTTTCTCAGTATGAGTTCTGAAAGGTCAGAGTCACAATGTATAGGTAATAATACATATTAATGTATAAACTTATACACAAACATACACAAACAGTAAGCATTAGATTTATAGTTATTTTATTTATAAATGATGGACAGGTTTTAGTTCTATTCTAAAAAGGTAATCATTTAAAAACCAAAAAAGCTAAAAGGAATGCATCATTATGACAAATATTTATATGTGAATAGAAATGTCTGTGCGTGTGCAATCTCTGGCCTTTAATATATCTCTTGTTGTTTACCAGTGTTCCTGGTGATACGTTTTTATAGGAAATGGAGAGAAAGTTTCCCTACAGGCACTGTTTTATCATTGTACCATGAACAGCAATCTGAGCACTCGGTCACTGAGAATGTTCACCAAACTGAATTAAATTATATACTTTTCTCTGCTATTTACAGACATCTATTTCCTTGGCAAAATGATAACTTATAAAAATGGCCTTATAATGGGTTAACAAATACTTAAAATATTTATAATTTAAGATATGCTTGTTGCAGATTTATCTGAATGAGAGGATACAAGCACACGTGGAAATAAGTGAGCTAGAAAGGAATCTGGTATGTTATATCTATATGACTGGATATAAGACAAAGTATGGAATCCATTTATTCTTTTTTTTATTTCAGCATGTTATGGGGGTACAAATGTTTAGGTTACATGTGTTACCTTTTCCCCCTGCCTGCAGTGTCAGCATTTATTCTTTAAAATAGAAAAATAAGACTGCAATTGAAATTGTGGTAAATATTATTCAGGTTTCGTTTGAGGACGAACCAAAATCATCATCTTCATTATTAGGGTGGGAAATTAGAGAATAAGCCAGGGCAACTTAGATGTCACCTACTTTGTTTTTATTTTACAGATGAGAAAGCTGAGCCCTAGAGCAGGGGATAAACTGTTTTATATTTGCACATCAAGAGGATGGCAGATTCTTCTGCGTTTTAACCTTGACCTTTCTTTTTTGAATCTCTGCTTCATTTTTAGGATTATATCCTGTATTAGTATCTGAGGAAAGAATCTTTTCTTGACTCTTCCAGCTTCTGGCGACTCCAGGAATTCCTTGTCAGCACAACATCAACCTCTGTCTCTGTGTTCACATGACATTCTCTTTCATGTCTGTGTCCTCTTCTGTCTCTTATAAGACTCTTGTCATTGGATTTAGGGCACCCTGGATAATCCATGATGATCACATCTCAAGATCTTTAACCTCATTATATCTGCAAAGGTCTTTTTCCCAAATAAGGTCACTTTTACTAGGGCTAGGAGTTGCAATGTTTGCATATCTTTGGGAACGGGGTTCAGTCCAACCCACTATATACCCTTTTGTGTTGTAGAAAATATGTTAGACAAATAAAGTAATGGAGGTGGGTTGCAGATGTATGACTGGAACCTTTGATTTTTTGTAATGTGCATTCCCGTCAAGGTCAAGAGGGCTGAAGAATGCATTCCTCAAGGCAGGGCATGCTATTAAATAGAACTTTCTCTAATCCATTTCATTTTCAATATAGCACCAGCATTTCAAAGTCTTTGTGAATATATTTTACTAAATTGTAATTGCATTAGCCTGTCATTTTGATTTTCCCAAAAGGTACAGAGAAACTACTAGCAATAGGGTTAACAATAAAATGGATTTTGGTCATTCATTCATTCATGCAGTACATATTCACTAATTACTTTTCTGTTAGACAAAGTATTAGGCACTGGGTGTTCAGAGATGACAAGGCAGGATCTCAGTCTGTGGAATCCAGATCAAGAGACTATTTTGTGAAAAAGCAATTATAGTAAAAAAAGATTTGGTAACAAGGAGAAAGCTACATGGTATGGTGATAAAACAGATTAAAGGGGCCCTTAAATCTGCCTTAGAATTCTGGAAAAAATCACTGGGAAGACAGTACTTAGCTAGTGAAGACTTTAAGATGGAGTATAGACCTAAAAAGGATAGTGGTCCAAGCATAAGAAAGAACACAGGCCAAGGCTGCCAGGCAGCAGAGCCATTCCCAGGAGTCCCAGATAGTCAGTGTTTCTCAAGCACAAAATATAAAAGAGTTAATGTAGAAAATTAAACAAGGGCTAACAGGATCCAGATTAGACTTAAATTTGATTCTCATGGAATAATTTTGAAAATACTTATTTCTGAAATGATTAGTTCTAATTTGGTCCTAAACTAGTAGCTACAAATACAGGGTTTTGTTTTTGTTTTTGTTTTATTTTTATCGTTGCTGTTGTGGTTGTTGTTGTTATTATTGTTTTTGTTTTAATAACAGGACAAACTTTTTAAAAGATTATTTTGTTGAGGGATGCACTGTCTAGTTCAGCCACAGTTCAATCACATTATTTTTATATTTTGCCAATTACACATTTTTCTTCCCTATCAGGTACCTAAAGGCATTCGAATTTGCAAACTTAGAAAAAGACAAATGCTCATATACAAATGAATTAATGATATTCTCCCATTATTACTGATAAATAACATGGTAACACACACAACTTCAAAATCACATGATAGATGACTTCCCTGATGGAGTTTCAGAGACTGAAACTGCCCTGTTGCTATCAGAACTAGAAAATTGAATAAGATCATATGATACAATCATGTTCAAACATTTGTTTACAGACAGTGCTGGATAGTGATATTTAAGAGAAAGAAAGTAAATAATTACTCTAGTATATTTTTTGGAGAGAGTTTCCAACCACAGCACAGGGAAAAGGAGCCAAAACAGATGCCAGTAATGTTGGGTTTGGGCTTCCAGATACTGTGCCAGCCAAATATCCAAGATGAAACAGCAAAGAGAAGGGAGCTGCGTAGGGAGAGAGCACCAGAGTTTGCAGTTTGCATCTATATCTTAGTGATAACCTGCAAACTCATAAGAAGGAAATACCCAAGGTTGGAGAAAGAACCACTCTAACATCGTATTGGGGAAAATTTGTGTTCTAACCAGCCAGAGGTGAAAGATCTCAATTAATTTTTGTAGACTATTAGCAAATTGACTTCAGCAATATATAAAAGAACAATACAACATGATTAAGTGGGGTTTATTTGAAAAATTTAAAATTAGTTGAACATTCAAAAGTAAATTAATCATATAATTATCTCAAGAGATGCAGAAAAAGCATTTGATAAAATGCAAAATTAACTCCCCATTAAAAACATTCACAATCCAGAAATAGATACAAATTTCATCCATTTGAAAAGAACATCTAAGGAAACTCTATAGCCAATATATTTTAAAGTAAAAGACTGAATTTTTTTAACCATAATATTGGGAACCCCACAGAGAGATTTACTTTCACTATTGTACAAAAAATTCACCTTAATGCAGTAAGAGAAGAAAAAAAAAATGAAAGACACATAGATTGGAAAGCAAGAAGTAAAACTATATTAAGTCACATGACATGATAAAGTTAGTAGAAAATGTTGTATCTATAAAAAATATTACAGATATTTAATGAATTTAACACTATTGAGGTATACAAAGTCATTAATTATAAAAACACTGCATTTTCTATACTAGCAATAAAGGATTGAAAAATTTAATTTAAATTTAATACGGTAGAATTTATACAATCAAATACATAGAGAAAATTTACATATGTATGACATAAGATATTTGATATTTCTATATTAAACATTATAAATAATTACTAAGATAAATTAAAGAAGACCTGAATAAATGGAGAGAGAGAGCACATTTACAGATTAGAAAATTCACTATTGTTAAGATGTTCACTTTCTCTATACAATTCTAATCAAAACTTCACAGGAATTTTTGTAGAAAGTTATAAATTAATTTTTACATTTCCATGAAAAGATAAACAACTATGTTTGCAAAAATAATCTTGAAAAAGTAGAACAAATTTGGAAGACTTATGCAAACTTATTTCAACACTTACTACAAAACTGCAGTAACCAACATAGTATGGTATTGTTTTAAAGACATGAATAAATAGATCATTGGAACACAATGGAAAACCTAGAAATGAACTCACACTTATATGGTCAACAAGTTTTCAGTCAAGGCACTAAAGCAATTATTAGGGAAGGCAAATTATTTTGAACCTATAATTCTGGGAAAGAAAAAAGTCTTGGCTTATACAACACACAAAAATTAATTTCAATTTTATAATAGACTTAAATGTAGAAGTTAATATTATAAAACATCTTGACAATGATATAGGCTACTATTTTTCTAGCAACCTTAGAAAGGAAATATTTCTTAGACAATGACCATAAAAATAGCTACAAAAGGAAAAAATAAAATTCACTTTATCAAGATTAAAAATATGTGTTTATCAAAATATACTATGAAGAAATAAACAAGTAAAGTACAAATTAAAAGAAAGAGATTGTATATAAATAATTCTTACAGCTTAATAACAAGAACAAAAAAAGAGATGGACAACCAATAAAAATGTGCAAAAGATTTGAGCAAGCACTTTCAAAAAAAGATAGATAAAGCATCAATAAGCACATAAAAATACTTAAAATTTTTAGCTATGAGAAAAATGAAAATTTTATACTACCATGTGATAGCACTACATATCATTAGAATGGCTCACATTTAAAAGACTGACAACACCAAATGTCAAATAGGTTGTGGAGCAACTTGAACTCTCCAGCATTCCTGTTTTAAGTGTAAAACAGCACAGTTGCTTTGGAAATTAGTCTGGGAGTTTCACAGAGAATTAAACATACATCTACATTATGACTCAGAAATTCTATTTTTAGGTATTTTCCCCAAAAATGAAAATGTCCACACATAAAAAGACTATCACAAAAAAATGGCTATAGCTACTTTATTTATTAGGCAGGCTATTGCCCTGTCAAAGTTAAACAAAACTGGACATTAGTAGAAGCTATGAAAAGAGATTTTTTTCAGAAGCCACTGCCAGGGTGAGGAAAGACCTTAGTTTCATTCCAGTTTGCATGGAGGCAACTAACTGGACATTGTAAAGGAAGACTGAAGGAGGAGGGAAGGGGACACAGCATGTCTCCAGTGAAACATTGCACAGGGTTAGTCAGTGCAAATGTGATTAGGCCGGCTGTGTCTGCTAGCTCACCTTTATCAGAGTTAGGATTCTGTTCTCCTACAGAGATGGAAAGACAGAGGCCCTATCCTTTTTGATGATTACATTTCAAAGGAGTGGCTTTCAGGTCCTTAAGAAAGATACTCTTGAGTTATAGAAGAAACATTTGCATTTCAAAGGGACACAGGGAGAATTCACAATTTTAATTTTAGTATATGCTCTGAGAGAGGGAGGTCAGCAGTCTCCTGTCAGGTATTTCCTAGAATCAATAGCAAGTTCTCCTGGGTACACAGAGCTTTCTCTAGCAGGCATTTTCATGGTGGCTGGGGTCATCCTAGAGACCTTGCTCTGTGTTGCTTGAAGCCATGCTAGACTTTGGTCCTCACTGAGAGTAGAGGTTTGGGTAGGGTCATTAGGTAATGAGAGTTCTGCAGACCTCAGGTCTGTGTGAGAAACAACCTAAACATCTAGCAACAGAAGAATGGACGCACAGTGCTATCGTCATATAATGGGGTATCCTCCTTAGCAATAAAAAGTTATCACATTTAATACACATGATAACATTATTGAAACTCAAAAACAGAATCTTCCACAAATTAAGTTAGACACCACAGTCCAGTTGTTCCTTGAACAACACAGGTTTGAACTGTGCAGGTCGATGTATTAATAAATATAATGGAAAACTTTTTGGAGATGTGTGACAATTTGAAAAACTCACAAATCACATAGCCTAGAAATATCAAAAACATTAAGAAAAAATTAAGTATGTCATGAATGCATAAAATATATGTAGCTACTAGCCACCTACAGTTGCTATTGCACTGAGCTCAAGCATTGAGAATATCTCCTTTAAAATGCCATGTGACATTGACTATCTCTGTGTGAACAGTTCATCTCGCCAGTAAATTGTATATCACAGTATAATGTGATCTCTCACAGTTCTCACATATGTTCACCATGTTTAGTGTAATACCATAAACCTTGAATAACACCATGGAACCCATATGAAATGTCACCAGTAATGCTCAAAGTGCTCCCAAAAACCAGAGAACAGTCATTCCACTACAAGGAAGAGTTGAAATCCTTGATATGTACCATAGATTAAGGTCTGCAGCTCTCATTGCCTGACATTTCAAGATAAATGAATATGACATAAAGACCATTATAAAAATAAGAAACTTTGTAAAGCTGTCCCTGCAGCTGCATCAGCAGGTACAAAAACTTTGCACTTTTTGAAAAATACCTTTTTATCTCATTGAAAATACAGCTTTTAGGTGGGTACAGGATTGATATAAGAGGCATACCTATAGAATCTACTATGTTTTAAGAAAAAATGAAGTCATTATATGACAATTTAAAGCAAAAAGATGGTGAAGGATCTAAAGCTGGAGAATTTAATGCCAGCAAAGGATGGTTTGATAATTTTAGAAAGAGGCTTGACTTACAAAATGTTGAGATAACAGAAGAAACAGCTTCTACCTATTAAGAAGCAGCAAATGAGTTCCCATACACCATAAAGAAAATCACTGAGGAGAAAGACTATCTGCCTGAACAGGTTATTAATGCAGATGAAAGTGTTTTATTATGGAAAAAAATACCACACAGGACATGTGTTACTAAGGAAGAGAAGCAAACACCAAGATTTAAAGCAAAAAAAGGATAGACCTGGTCTTTTTTTTGCACAAGAAAAAAGGCCTGGATAATGAGAACCCTTGTTCTGGATTGGTTCCATCAGTGCTTTGTCCTTGAAGATATATAGTCTCTAGCCAGTAAGAGATTGCCTTTTAAAATTATTTTAATATTGGACAATGCCCCTGGCCACCCAGAACCCATGAGTTAAACACCAAAGGCATCGGGGTACTCTTGCCCCCAAACGCAATTCAGCATTTAGATCAGGTCATAAGAACCTTTAAGGATAATTACACATAGTAGAATTTGGAAAGAATTTCCAATACTATAGAAAAGAACCCCAATGTGGAGAACATCATGAAAGTCTGGAAGGATGGCAACATTGAAGATGCCATTGTTGTTATTGAAAAAAAAATCTGTGAAAGCCAGCAAGCCCCAAACAATAAATGCTTGCTGGAGAAGACTGTATCTAGATGTTGTGCTGCTGTGCAAGACTTCCCAGGATTTGCAACAAAGCCAATCAAGGAAATCATGAAAGAGATTGTGGATATGCCATAAAAGGGGGAGGGATTACAAAATACGAATTTGGAGAAATTTGAGTTCTAATAGACACCTCACTAGAGGAACTAACCGAAGACAACTTGAAGGAGTTGAGAGCTTCCAAATCAGTGCCAGATGATGAGAAAGAAGATGTAGCAGAAGCAGTGCCAGAAAAGAAATTGACATTAGAAAATATGGCACAAGGAGTCCAATTATTCAAAACTGCTTTTGACTTCTTTTACAACATGGACCCTTTTGTGATACAAGCACTGAAACTAAAGCAAATGGTGAAAGAATCACTGATATTTTATAGAAATATTTTAGACTACTGTAAAAGCAAAAAAAGGTCAGACAGAAATTAGGATGTAAATTTAGACTGAGTGTGCCTGCCTCTCCTATCTCCCCTTCCACTTCCTTCACTTTTTCCACCTCTGCCACCTCTGAGACAGTAAAAACAACCCTTTTCTGCCTCCTCCTCAGGCTACTCAATGAGAAGACAACAAGGATGAAGACCTTTATAATGATCCACTTCCATTTAATGAATGGTAAATATATTTCCTCTTATGATTTTCTTAATAACATTTTCTTTCCTCTAGATTACTTTATTGTAAGAACATGGTATATAATACATATAACAGATAAAATCTGTGTTAATCAACTATTTACATTATTGATAATGTTTCTGGTCAACTCATATTTTCCAGTGTACAAAGATCTGGCACCTCTACCTCCTCCCTTTGTTGTTCTAGGGTCAACTATACAACTTGGATGCTTCTATTCACGTAAAGTTCTAGAACAGGTGAAACTAATCTGTAATTTAAAAAATCAGCATAGCATTTTCTCTGTGGAGAGAAAGGGATCCTTCAGTTTGGTGTATCTTCTGTTCTTCCACTCACAGCACTTCTCGCAGTGGTCTACATTCATCTATTAAAGTTCTTGCAAAAGTAATTGTGGTTTGGGATGATGAATTTTAAACCATTATAAATAGACTCAAATACATCTTTATTAATCAAAATAGGAACCATTATAATCAACACATTTTTGCCAATGAAATATAAGGTTTTTTATTCCTGTAGCATAAGAATCTGTGCTTTGGGATTTGACGAACTCTTTGAAAACATTTTCTGCATCCTGCTGGTCGTGGAAGTGTTTTCCCTGCAAAAAGGGGTCAAAATGTTTGAAGATGTGGTAATCAGTCAGTTGGCGAGAGGTCAGGTGAATATGGAGGATGAGGCAAAATTTCGTAGCCCAATTCACTGAACTTTTGAAGAGCTGGTTGCGTGATGTGCGGTAGGGCATTGTTGTGGAAGAGAACTGGGCCCTTTTTGTTGAGCAATGCCAGCTGCAGGTCTTGCAGTTTTCATGCATCTCATTGATTTGCTGCTCATACTTCTCAGATGTGATGGTTTCGCCAGGATTCAGAAATCTGTAGTGGACCACACTGGCGACAGACCACCAAATGGTGACCTTGACCTTTTTTGGAGGCAAGTGTGGCTTTGGGAAGTGCTTTGGAGCTTCTTCTTGGTCCAGAAATTGAGCTGGTTGTTGTTGGTTGTAGTATAAAATCCACTTTTGGTTGCATGTCACATTCAGATAGAGAAATGGTCCATTATTGTTGTGTACAAGAAGAGAAGACAACACTTCAAAACGACAATATTTTGATTTTCAGTCAGCTCATGAGCCATCCACTTATTGAGTTTTTCAGCTTTCCAATTTGCTTCAAATGCTGAATGACCATATATGAATGCCAAATGACCATGGCCCACATTCGGATCTTCCAAAACTTCTGTGGTTGTAAGAGGATCAGCTTCAATGATTGTTCTCAATTGTTCGTTGTCAACTTCCAATGGCCGGCCACTGTGCTCCTCATCTTCAAGGCTCTCATCTCCTTTGCAAAACTTCTTGAACCACCACCGCATTTTATGTTCATTACCAGTTCCTGGGCCAAATGTGTTGTTGATATTGGGTGTTGTCTCCACTGCTTTACGACCCATTTTGAACTTGAAAAAGAAAATAGCTCACATTTGCTTTGTGTTAAACATCATTTCCATAGTCTAAAATAAATATAAAATAAACAGCAAGTAATAAGTCATTAGCAAAAACAATAAAGTGAGAAATGTGCATTAAAATTATGTATAACATAACCACACTTATTTAAGAATGTATTCCCATATCAAAGGACAAATTTCAACAATGCTAAAACTGCAATTACTTTTGCACCAATCTAATATTAACTAGCTTTCCCAAATCTTGTACCTTAATTATCTTCCAGTCCCAAAAAATTTTTTTCAAGCCTTGGTGCAGTGATGCTGAAAAACCATTGTTTATGGAACCAAAATGAAAAATGACTTTGACAGCAGCATCTCCAGGAAATAATTCTTAGTTTCTCCAAATCCTTTGCTCAGCAAATAGGAAAGAGGACTTGAGAAGTCTTTGTACTTGAGATATATTTTTGTTTTTCCATTAATGTCAGTTATTCATTAGGAACCATCTCAGAGGGCATGTCCACTTTACAATGTAAACTTTCTAACTAGGGGTGAAAATAAAATCAAACCAAAAAATTCCTCATTTAATTACTACAATAATGGAAAAAGAGTAATATTCAGGACAGGAATATCCTGAAATATTTGATGACCCCCTAGTAATTCTCTTGCTTAACAACATAGGATTAGAAATAAGATCTTAAATTTTAAAATAAAATATATGTTTGTATAAAAGTTTAGAAAAGATATAAAGGCATGCCAGTCTAAGTTTTAGTAAATGTATAAAACAAACCCTTTGAAAGCCATAGAGAATTTTACTTAAAAATAGAAGGTACCTCTTCAAAAATAACCTTGGTAATTTCCACAGTGATATCTTTTAGGTGTTATTATGATGAGGAAATGAAAAAAAGAAAAAAAGAAAAAAGAAAAGAAACAAAAATCCACTGCCTTACATTCTCAATTCCAATTTATTTAGACAGAAATTCTGATTTGTCACCTTCTGTCAAGTATGCAAAATGAGGAATGCTCATTAGTTAAGAAGATATACAGACAGGCCAGAAATAGCTAGAAAACCATGAGAAAATATGACAAGACACTGCACTTTATGAATGGAAATATAAAACACATCATGGGTTTCATAATTTTAACAGTCTGGCCAAGGCAAGGGTTTCCAGGCCATTGCTTAGGCAAATGTTATCATTTTATTCCTTTCTTTCTTTATACCTGTCTGAATATTCAGATCAGGGGAAAACAACTATTTAGTATAAGTACAAGCTAAAAATGATACAAAAAACAGAGTCCAGGGTGACCAATGAGCAAACCATAAAAGCTCACTTGTGAAGAACACATCAAAGCCCATTCATTTTGACATTACCCTTCGGAGTTATTTCTTTTTCAGTTTTCTTGTTTTTTTTTTTTTTTCTCTAGATGCTATTTCTAAATAATGTAAGTGAACAAACTCCAAAAGTTATGGTATAATTGACCTGATGTACACCTTTCTCTGTAATCATTATGAATTGATACTTTGAGTGCATCTTATGATATTATATGAGTACATGGAATCATTTTATTTCTGAACTCTAAATTTAAAATCATTAAGAATACCAGCTCTGGGTAATTCTCTGACCTAAGACTCCTTTTTGGGGTTGGATCACAGCTGCTAATGATTGACAGGCAGAAAAGAGCACAGCTGTGGGCACCCTCCTCTCTCTTTCTTGCTTTTGTATCAGCTTTGGGCTAGATCTAAAATGAATGGGGAAGCTCTTGATCTCATATATCTTTCAATACTTTACCTTGGGAGAAATTCAAGAAGCCTGCAGAGCTACTTAGAAGAGGCTATAGGTTTTCCTGTGGTGTTTCAAAACTATCAACTCATAAGGCCTAAGTCAACAATAATAATAACAACAAAACTGTGTCACTTTCTATTGAAAGGAGAAGCTCAGCTAAAAGACCTTGTCCCAAGAGTGTCTATTGACTCCTTATATAGCTAGGAGCCCTTTAAAAGAAAGAAATCAGAAAGGAACCCCGACTGAGAGAAAAATTTCAAAAACATCCATAGCAAGGGATGTCAGGATCCAAATATAAACTAGGTAGTTTTATACTTGTGCTTTTTCTCTGAGAGTTACAAATATGCCACATATTATAGTTAAAGTAGTTCAATCTAACATAAAATATAACTTTTGTAGTTGATAGTATAATAGTATTATAAGTATTCTAGTTCGTTACAATGTTTATTGGTTGAAAATATTGGAAAATCATTAATAGAAAACTAGTCACATAGGTCTACATTTAATTGCGGGCAAAAAGTCATGACATAAATTATATTTATCAAAACATTGTGTAAAATGGATACTCGTAGGTTCATGAAAGGATTTATATTCCTATGTAAGAACAAGAGCTACTGAGAATAACTGGAATGGTTGTAACAGTGACCCCAAAATCCAAGCAGAGCTGACACTTGATTAAGTACACCTTCCCACACCTCCTGTCTCCCATACATATGCCTATCTATTCTAGTTCCTTTGAATATTTTTAGAGGCTTCCCTCATTTCGTACAGCACTGATATGCATAAATGTCAGTTGCCACAGTTTAGTTTAACAATAGTCCCCAACCACACAGTTCAAATTGCATTTACCATGGTTTATTAAGTGTGAGTAATTACATGAAGTATTATTTAAACTTTGCTGGTAGCACTTCAATGTACAAGTCACTGTGTAAATAACAGATGAGGACCTATGACCAATCATGTCACATTTTTCAAAGTATACCATGATTGGTCACTGAACATGTTATTCAATTCATACATGGACAACGAAGTGTGTAGTTGTGGTGCTGCCTTGTTTCTCAATAATAAACCCATCCAACATTTTTTTATAAAAAATAGATAATTGAAAGAGAAAGTTGACCAATAAAAATGAAAATATAGCCAAAGAATGAAATAAAATGTGATCATACTAGAAGTGAAATTTGAATCAAACATACAGGTAGTTATAGAAGAAATAGCCAGCCATGGAAATACTGTGCTTTTTTTTCAAAATTTTTCTATACACTTACAACACAGTTTATGCGAATGCATACATATTCTCTTTCCTTCTTGTCCACCAGGCGAATGGCTTCTTATACTTCAAGACCCATCCCAAAAATCATATTCAGAAGGCTTTCTCTAACTTCTAATAGTGCTAACTTCTTCCTCTACTATAATATTTTGACTTATTTTCCAGGTCCCTATTAGAATTTTTAATTTGATATTTGTATAGGTCTGTCTTCTTAGGACTAAGAACTCTAGAAATGTTTATCTGTTTATGATTAGCATATAGAAACTTATCTAGCATACTGGACTCTTACATAATATTTTTCCCAAAAAAAGAATAAATATGTAATTTTCTTTATATTGCACAACAAAAGTCACACATCTGATGTATGCAATTTTTGTATGCATAGTTAACCCCAAATATTCATAAAATTGTGTTATTTTCTTCAGGTCAAAATTTGAATGCATAGCAAACTTGAAATTTAGAAATAAATCTGGTGCATTACTGCTTCTAAAGGACATTAATTATATTAACCCCCGAGTGTTGACAAGATTAAGTTCTTTAGTAACCTTGAAGAGAACAATTTTTTTTGAGATGTGGGCATGAAAGCCAGCTTGAAGAGTATAAGTGAACACATAGGAAAAATTTTCTTGATTAGAGATTGCATATTAGGCATGTTTTTCTGTAATCACAATCTCCCAAACTATCACTAATGGCCTCAAAGGAATTTTTCTTAGTGGTTTTTCTTAAAGATATAACCACATAAAGCCATGAATAATTGGAGAGAAGCAATAGTTCTAGAAAATTAGTTTATTTGAAAATCAGATTAACATGCAGTTTTTACTTTTTGCTTTAATAGATACATAATAAATGGAACCATAAGCCTTAAGAGAAAGCTGATAAATTACTTAAGTTACATGAATTACTCTTTTAAAAGGCAAGAATTGTTGGTGTCACTTATTGCTGAAAGTATGGTAAAGAGGTGGCCAAAAATAAGAATTAGTTAAAATGTTCTTTAATAACTTTCAGATAGATTAGGCAGAAGATCCATTCTTTGGAAGAGTGTCCAGACATGGAATTCCATGTATTGTTGAGGTTTGGGATAGCACATTGAAATTAGATTAATTAAATACACATATTAGTAAAACAAGGTGAAACTTTCAACACTTTTCTTTACTTAATCCCAAAATTATGATGATTAGGTCTTTACAGCAAGAATCTGTAAAAGTTTCTCCTGATTATTCTGACCAGCCAAGGTCCACATACTAACACTAAGCTAAGTGTTAAAACTGGTAATAAGTTGTACCAGTTTTAAATATCTCATTTTTGTTTATGAATTTAAGAATAAATAACTCAATAGATATCTGATGCAAGCCCCTAATTTTACATAAAAAAGGGAAAAAATGTAATTCCTACTATCTCAGAGAAGACGATCTTGAAAACCACACCATTAATATTTTAAAATAGATTTTTAAAGTATGACAACTGAAAAAATAAACCATGCACTAAAAAGTAGAGAACAGAAAAGTAATTTCAGAAATTAAAAATATGGGAGAATAAATAAAAACATATTTCAATAGTTGGAAGATAAAGTTGAAATTTTCGGAAAAATGAGAGCAAATAATTTAAAAATATGGAAAATAGGAAGGTGCATGAGAAAATTTCACATAATAGTAGTTCTACAAAGAATACCAGAAATAAAGAGCATAGTGGATTAGCAACATAATTATTCAAGAATATCCCAAATGGAAAGATATGTTTTGGACTAAAAAAATGCAATAAAGTATTTACCAAAATTGGAATAATTGACCCACACAAGTGAACAACATTCTGAAATTTCATAGTACCAGATAACAAAGATAAATTCTGTTAGATATTTATAGAGGAATAAACAAAATAACAAAAGACAGATATTAAATAGCAATTGTATGAGGAATCCAAATAGGAATTGGTCTCAATCGTTTCAAAACACTGGAATCTAAAAACTTTGGGAAATGAATGGAAATGATGCCACAGTATCTTCCTGGTAGCAAGTGTTACCTATGTGCTCCGCACTTGACTAAATGCACATGGAGCAGGTCTCACAACTCCCCTGGGAGGCAGAACAATTTCAGAGAAAATAAATTTAACAGAGTTTATTTGAACAAAGAGCAATTCATGAATTGGGAAACATTCAAAACCAAAAGAGGGTTCTGGTCCAAGGTGGCTGAATAGAGACATCAGACACCCGTGCTGTCTGGAATGAACAGTCAAAATTATGAACAGAAAATCATACCTTGAACAGACCATCGAGAAGAGAGCTCTCCAACAGAGAGCTCACAGGAAACACCTGCGATGCAGAAGAAGGGAGTGAAAGGCCAAATCAGCAGAGATAAGCAAGAGCCCAGAGTGACTGAGATATTTTGGGGAATGGGTGAGGGAGAGAATTTCAGTGGTCAACATCTCTGCTGTGGGCTGCTGCAATCCCAACTGCAGGAGACCTCCTCTACCCATGCAAACCCTGTCACTGGCATGGGCAGTGATTTGGATACCCCAAGTGGGCATTGCCCCAGTCTGGGAACTTGCACTGGGTGCCCCAACCCCCACCCCAGCTCTGGGAAGCTGTGGCAGTGTCATTGTGAGAACATGCCACCTTCTGATTACATCCTCCCCCAGCAACCACAGCCCCCATTTCTCCACATCCTGGGAGTTCTCACTGATATTTTAGGGTGTCCAACCAGATGGTAGCACAGCACTGGCTGGACCCAGGGGTAATTCAAAGGCCCCAGTACTCTAGCCCACAGGGAGTGCTACCCCCCCGAGAAAATATAGTAGTGCAACATGCCAAAAAGGTGGGCCTAAAGACAAAGAAACCAAAGTGCGTGCTTTCCAAAGCCTGAGAGCCCCTTCCTAGGTCTACAAAGTGTGACTCTGCTCCCAGCAGAGGAACATATTCTGTGTTCTGCCCCATCGGCAGACAGTGAAATCTCCTCCCATTGGCAGAGCAATCTCTGTTCTGAAGTGTGGTGGGTAGAAATAGGGCCCTTCCTCCCCTTCTGTACATCACAGCATGCCTAGCTACCAAAGGAGTCCAGGACAGGAAAGCCAGAGCACTGCCTGATGGGAGCTGTGAGTGTCGATGCTGACCCCACTGGTACCATGGCTTCTGTAACCTGGGCTCATGTGCAAAGTCTCATGACCCTCTCTGAATGGCACTGTGACACTGATGATACAGAAAGCAGGAAAGCCTGAGAAATTGCAACTTTGAGGCTGAAGATGGCATCCACAGCCACTGCCAACACCAACCAGCATTGCTTGGTACCCACAGGGTTGTCCCACCACCGCTACTGGAACTTGCTTATCCACCTGGCCCACTGCTGCCACTACCTGTATGTAAGCAAAATCTACTGCCTCTGATGAGGGAGTACAGGGCTAACAGTCCTCTTCCCCAGTTGCCTATCCATTCTGGGAGGAGCCTACCTTCCCTGGAGGCAAGCTTGTGGCACAACTACACATGTGCCATCAGAGCATTTAAGCCACAGCACATGGCCAGCCTGGTAGCCCTACACACAGCAGGTTGAGCCACCTCTACCACCTCTATTGCAGCTGGGCAGGCTCAGAGCAAAGAATCTGGTGCTTTTGTACCTCCAGAAAACAGAGACTGTTGTCACTGCCAAGGGAGGGAGATATAAGTGGCTTGTGTGCCCCATACTTGCCTGTTTCAGCTAACCTCATCAAGAGGGGCCTGCCTCTCCTGTTAAAGGTTCACAGTGCATCAATCCTTCTCCTCCCTGGACATTCTTCCAGACCAGGAGAACACTCTTCCCTTCACTATCACAGCAACCACATGAACTCAAGAAGGCTGAGGGCAAGTTTACTAGCCCCCCTCTCTCTGCCCTCATCCCCAAGACTCAATCATGCTATCTAGGGGACTGAGAATTACCTAACCTAGTCCACCACTGCTGGCACTTGAACACTCCCCAGGGGTCTGAGGTCCAACCAACCTAAGTTTCCAGCAACACCACAGTGGGTGCCTATCTGCTAGAGCTGAAAGGCAGTGTACCTCTCCCTCTCTACACTGAGCAGCAGACTTCCCAGTAGAGTAGAACAGGCAACTGCACAACTATGTTTTGAGCTCAGGAAAGAGGTTCCAGATGAGAAGGAACCAACATAACTTTGGCAATATGAAAAAAATAAGTTGTATCAACCCCCACCCCAAGATCATGCTAGCTCTCCAGAAATGGATTCCAACCAAATGGAAATTTTTGAAATGTTATATATGCAATTGAAAATATGGATCACAAGTAAGCTCAATGGAATTGATGAGAAAGTTGAAAAACAACCCAAATGAAGCAGAAAAAGTTATTTAGGACATGAATGAAAACTCACCAAATTGATGTGTTAAAAACCAAAACATAATAGAACTTCTAGAAATGAGTGAACTAGGGAATTTCAAAATACAGTGGGAAGTTTTAAAAACAGACTAGACAAAGCAGAAGAAAGAATTTCAGAACTTGAATACAAGGCTATTTGATTAATCTAGTCAGCCAAAAAGAAAGAAAAAAGAATCTAGAAAAATGAACATATCCAAGAAATATAGGATTATGTACAGTGCCTAAATATAAGAATCATAGGTATCCCTCAGGGAGAAGAAGAAAAAGCAAAAAGCACGAAAAACCTATTTGATAGAATAATTGAGGAAAACCACCATAATCTTGCAAGAAATTTAGACATCCAGATACAAGGTCACTGAACTCAGAAGATTTATTCCAAATAGGATATCACCAACACACATAATCATCAGACTGGCCAAAGTCAAAGTGAAGCAGAAAATCCTACAAGCTGAGAGATTAAAGCATAAAGTAACTTACAAAGGAAAACCCATCAGACTAACAGCAGACTTCCCAGCAGAAACCTTACAAGCCAGAAAGGATTGGGGTCCCATCTTTAGTCATCTTAGAATAAATGTCAGCCAAAAATTTTGTATTCTGCCAAACTAAGTTTCATAAATGAAAGAGAAATAAAGTCTTTTCCAGATAAGCAAACACTAAGGGAATGTATCACCACTAGACCTGCTCCATAATAAGTTCTCAAAAGTTCTCTAAACATCAAAAAGAGTGGTCAATACTCACCAATGTAAAAACACTTTAAAGTGAAAACTTACAACTCTTATAAAACTTTAACACAAGTGAGGATACAAAGCAATTGGCATCAATCAATATGTTGACTAGAACAGTATCTGACTTATCAGTATTAAAATTGAATATAAACAGTCACTTAAAAGATATAGTAGAACAGGTAAGAAAACACAACCCAATCATCTGCTTTCTCCAAGAAACCCATTTCACTCATAGACTCATTGAAAACCCATTTCACTCATAGACTCAAGGTAAACTGATGGAACAAAATGTTCCATGAAATGGAAACCAAAAATAAGCAGGAGTAGCTATTCCTATATCAGACAAAATAGGTCTTAAACCAACAGCAGTAAAAAAAGATGAATATTATATAATGATAAAGCAATCAATTCAACAAAAAGATAGAATAATTCTAAATATATATGTGCTTAACACTGAAGCTCCCAGATGCATAAAACAAATACTACTAGACCTAAGAAATGAAATAAACATAATAATAGTATGGGATTTCAACACTCTACTGACAGAACTAGATACATAATTAAAGCAGAAAACCAATAAAGAAATATTGGACTTCAATAGGATTCGAAAACAAATGGACCTAACAGACATTTACAGAAAGTTCCAGCCTAAAACAACAGAATATACGATCTTCTCATACGGCCATGGAATATTTCTGAAGATATGCCATATGTTAGACCACAAAAAAATTCTGAATAAATTTTAAAAAGTCAAAATTATATGCCATGTATCTTCTCAGACCACAGTGTAGTAAAACTATACATCAATTCCAAGAAGAACTCTCAAAACTACAAAAATATGTGGAAATTAAACAATCTGCTGTTGAACAATCAACAGTGCACAAAGGACTCACTTTAGATCTCTGGAAATTCATAGGTTAAAATGAAAAGATTGAGAAAGCTATTCCATTCAAATAGAAAAAAGTAGAAAAAGGATGACTATATTAATTTCAGACAAAATAGAATGTAAGCAAACCACTATTACAAGAGGCAGATAAGGACATTATATAATGATAAAAGGGTCAATTTACCTAGATGGTATAACATTTATAAACAAAGATCAGAACACCAAACTATATGAGCAGACATAGACTGAATTAAAAGGAGTAACAGACACCTCTACAATAATAATAAGATGCTTCAATACCCAAATTTTAATAATGGAAGAACAACCAGACAGAAGATCAATAAGAAAATGCAGAACTTAAGTCTATAGACCAATTAGACTATTACCAATTGGGTACTGTACTAAATAACAACATAATACACATTTTTCAAAGAATACTTGTAACATTCTCCAGGAAAGAACACATGTTAGTCCAGAAAACATATCTTACTATGTTTCAAAAGATTGAGTTTATAAGTATATTTTCCACCACAAATGAATAATACTAGAAATCAACAGAGATTAAAAACTGGAAAATTCACAAATATGTAAAAATTAAACACCCTTTTAAACAATCAATAGTCAAATATATGCCAAGAAAAACTATGAAATATCTTTAGAAAAATTAAATTAAAACACAGCATACAAAAATTTATGGGATGTAGCCAAAGGAATACTAAAAAAGGAAATTTATAGCTGCAAATGCATATATTATAAGATAAGAAAGGTATTATATCAAAAACCAAATTGTATACATCAATTAATTGGAAAAAGATTAAACTAAACCCAAAGATAGCAGAAGGAAGGAAATAATAAAGATTTGAGAAGACATGGATATAAATAAGGTATAATAAGTAGAATAGAAAAACAATAGATAAAAACAACAAAACCAAAGGGGAGTTCTTGAAAAGATCAACAAAATTGAAAAATCATGAACTAGAGTGAAAAAAAAATGAAGACTAAAATAATTAAAACCAAAAATAAAACAGAGAATATTACTACTGATTTTGCAGAAATAAAAGGATTATAAAAGGGTTTATAAATATTTATATGCCAAAAAAATTGGATTTTCTAGAAGAAATAGGTGTAAATTTCTAGAAACCTTTCAGGATTGAATCATGAAGAAATATAAAATCTGATTAGACATATTACTAGTAAAGAGACTGAACTGGTAAATTAAAACATTCAATAAAAGAAAAGCCAAAGACCAGATGGCCTCATTGGTGAATTATACCAAACATTTAAAAAATTATCACAAATCCTTAGCAAACACATCCAAAAAATTGACAAGTAGGGAGCACTTCCAAATCCATTCTATTAAGATTAACATTATCGTGACAACAAAACCAGAAAAAAAGACACTAAAAAGAAAGAAAACTACAGACTAATATTATGTGTAAGTATTGATGGAAAACCTCAACAAAATATTAACGAACAAAATTCAATAGCATATTCAAAGTAGTATACACCATGAGCAAAAATCTAGGATTTATTCTCTGTATGCAAGGATTGTTCATCACAGGAAAATCAATCAATGTAATATACTACGTTATCAGAATGAAAGAAAAAATAACTCACATGATCATCTCAATTGAGATGATGAGATGAGATCAGAAAAGCATTTAACAAGATTCAGTGCCCACTTTTGCCACTTCTATTCAACATAGTTCTGGAAATCCTAGCCTGAGAAAATAGGCAAGAAAAAGAAATGAGACACATCTAGTTTGGAAAGGATGAAGTAAAATCATCTCTGTTTACAAATAACATAATCTTATGTGTAGAACACTCTAAATTTTCTACACACACACACACACACACAGTTTGAAATAATAAAAGTATACAAAAATCAACATGCAAAAATTGAGTGCATTTCTATATACTAACAATAAACAATACAAAAAGGAAATTTAAAAAATGTGTTAACAACAACATAAAAAATAAATAAAACATCAAAAATAAATTTAATCAAGGAGGCAAAACACTTGGATACTGACAACTACAAAATATTCAAATATTTTTGAAAGAAATGAAAGAAGACACAAATAAATGAAAACACTCCCCGTGCTCATGTATTTTAATTTAAATTTAATCTACAACAGTATTGTGAAGATGTCAGTATTACCCAAAGCAATTTATGCTTTCAATGCAATGCCTATAAAAATCCAGTGATGGTTTTGGTAGAAATTACAAACAAATCCTGAATTTCATATGACATCTCCAGGGACCTTAAATAGCCATAACAGTTTTGAAAAAGAACAAAGCTGGAAATTTCACACTTCTCAATTTTAAATATTACTAAATAGCTATTTTAATCAAAACAGTGTGGTAGTGGTACTACAAAAAATTCTATTCCATTAACCAATGGAATAGATTGGCCAGCCCAGAAATAAAGCCTCACATATATGGCCAAATGATTTTGACAAGGGTGCCAAGACTATTTAATAGGAACAGGATCTTTAACAAATGGTGCTGGGAAACTGTATATTGATATGAAATGAAAAAATAAAGTTGGACTCTTACTTTAAATAATAATAAAAAAATGCAAAATAGATCAACACCTAAATGTCAGAGCTAAATCTTTAAAACTCTTAGAAGAAAACATGGTGGAAAAATTTTATTGTAGTGGATTTAGCAATAGTTTCTTGGAGATGGCTCCAAAAGCACAAGCAATAAAAGAAAAAAGAGATAATTTGGACTTCATCAAAATTAAAACTTTTGTACATAAAGAACACTATCAACACAGTGAAATGGGAACATGACAACTGGGAGAAAATATTTGCAAGTCATATATCTGACAGAGATTGATATCCAGAATATGTAAAGAACTCCTGTAATTCGACAACAAATAAAACAAAGAATTCAATTAAAATGGGCAAAGGACTTGAATTGATATTCCTCCACAGAAGATATACAAATAAACAATAAGCACATGAAAATATGCTCAACATCACTAATCAGTAGGGAAATGAAAATTAAAATCACAATGAGATACCCCTTTATACCCATTAGGATAAATATAGAGATAAAAAAGAGAGAGAAGAAAGGAAGGAAGGGAGGGAGGGAGGAAAGAAGGAAGGAAGAGAGGAAGGGTGAGAGGGAGGAGAGAGAGAGAATGTACAGAAATTGGAACATGCGCATTGCTGGTGGGAATGTAAAATGATGTTGCCACTATGAAAAAGAGTATTGAAATTCCTCAGAGGATATTAAAAATAAAGTTACCATGTGATCCAGCAATTTCACTTTTGGGTATATATCCAAAAGAACTGAGAGAAGGGACTTGAATGAATACTTGTACACTCATACTCATAGCTGCATTATTTACAAAAGCTTAAATGTGGGTGCAACCCAAGCATCTATGGATGGATGAATGGATAAACCAAATATGCCATATCCATACAAATGGACTATTATTCAGCTTTAAAAAGGAAGGAAATGTTGACACATGCTACAGCATGTATGAATATTGAAGACATTATGTTAAATGAAATATGCCAGTCACAAAAGAACAAATCTTTTGTCATTCCACTTATAAGAGGTACCTGGGGAGTCAAATCCTTAGAGAGAGAAAGCAGAATTGTGGTTGCCAGGGGAAATGGAGAGTTAGTGTTTAAGGGGTACAGAAGCAATTAAATGTGAAGTTCTAATAACCATAAATTTTAATATGCAAGAAAAAAAAATCTCCAACGTATTCTTTTCTAAAAAGTTATTAGGAAATAAGTATTTTAAAAAGCCATAACCAAGAATACATGAGACGTGAGATGTGAATTTGAAGATCCAACACAGGCGGCAGGGAAAAGAAATTTGTAGGAAGGCAGTGAAGGCACATCTCAGCGTGACTGCTGGGGACAAAGAATAAAAGGCATTCCACACGGTTGGAGAAGGTCAAAGTTAACTTCTTTAGAAACGTAACATGAATGGAATATCTGAAGCGTTTGCAACTCTTTTGAGGAAATTCTGATAGTTGGCAAAGAAATCACTTTAAATTTATTAATATAGAAAACTAAACAGCAAAAGAACATTATAAAAGAAAACATCACTGTAAAGTGAAGTAAAACAAATACAATCATAATTTGCTATAGAGCTCCCTGGTAAATAGAATAGTAATAGCCAGGAAATATTATAATTGAGTATTTACTTTTCTACCCAGAATAGCAAGGCAACACTTAGGGGGGACGACAATGAATAGGGTGTCTATTTAGACTGCAGTAGAAGAAAAAATTTATTAATACAGCTTTTCATGTTGGGAAAAAACCTGACAAATAAAACTAACAAATCAGCAACAATGGAATGTGACATAGAGACACAGAGATAGATACCGCAGTAACCGAGAGGAAGAGAGAGCGTGGCCCAGCGCAGGCGGGGCTGGATGCAGTGGGAGCGTGGGCACGTTCTCCTATCTGGCGTCTGTTTCCTTAGTGAAATGGCAAGCGAGTTTTCAGCTGAGGCAGAGTATTGAGGAGAAAAATGTAGGTGAATTAAGGACAGAGGAGAGTTTGTGATAATCCTCTAGGACAATGGGAGAGGTATGGACCTGTGGTAAAGACAACAAAACACTAATATGCTTAGTTATGATTTTAAAAATCCTCTTGTTAGTATATCTAGGTGTGTTTGTTAGCTGGAGTAAAGTGAAATGATTTGTGCTTAACCGTGTCCTTATCATAATGGTCAAATCACCGACAATGTTCCTGTTCCCCAATGCTCATGCTGTTTGGTTGAAATTAAATTTTACATATAAGAAGTTTGACCAAAGGCCATGGTACTGCCCATGGTTGTCTAATTGCATTCCGCATTTAAAATGTGAATTTGAAATTAATAGTTTTGTGAAGTCCTAACCAGGTCCCAAGTGCAGACAAAGGTGTCCATTCCTCCACAGCTATGGTGTCAGGGGAGGCCTCTCTCAGGCTAGGTGGTATTTTCAAATGATTCCTGATTTCCTGGCTCTTTGATCTCATATGAATCTCCTCTGCCTTTAATTCCAGCAATTCCAGATTCTCTAAAAAAGTTTAGCATATAAACAGGCATCACCTATTATTGTTCCCTTGCTTTGTTTTTACAATTATTTTCTGGCATTTATAAATGCAAAGGCAAGACATTTCAGTATTAGTCTCCAAATTACTGAGCACACACTTCCCCAAAAACCTACGATTGACTGACATACAGGTCATCTTGATCTCTCCTCTTCTAATAAAAGTGTTTGTTTATAAACTGCTGTTGCTAAGGGTAGAAAAATAAATCACAAACTCACTGACAGGGAGGAAAATTCTACTTTTAAAATCATGCATCACAAAACTTCTATTTAGCTATTCACAACAGGAAACTCAGTAAAAATTATTTAAAGCACATTAATTGAAATCAGCTCAGCCTACCTAAGTGAGAAAGTTGTTGCATAAAGGGAACAGCGCCTCTAATTAAATCTAAGAACCCTACAGCTGTGAAACTATAAATTTTTATCTATGATAGCAGTAGCTCTAAAAGTGATTTTAAATTAAAATATTAACTTTTCCCCCCTACACACAATAAAAGACTTAAAACTTCCATAAAATGAATCAAATTGTTTTGGCCTTTCTAAGTGGATGCACTGATTTTGGCAGACTTTTCTTACCTAAGAATAAAATGTTTACTATATGCTATATTGCTCATGCTCACTTCTTTTTTTTATAACAGTTTTTGTAGCATGACTCAACTGCTGGGTAGAAAGAAACTCAGCATTTTTGTATTTCTTTCTTGCTTTTTTTTTTTTTTTTTTAATCAAAGTGGTTCCCGATCTGCCAGTTGCAACAAACAACATCTGGTCCGTTGCTGGGTGGGTAAGTTAAATCTTCTCTCTCCAGGATAGGAAAATCTGTGTCTAGATCCTAGAGTATAAATTTCACACCAGTTCAAATGGGCATGTCCAATGGCTGCTAAATTTCTACTAAAAAGAGAGAACAACGTCCTTCTTAAAGGGGTGATTTCCAGAAAGTCATCAGTGAGATGCTAAATAGTTTGGAAACCTTGAAAACGAGCCAATGATTAGAAGTTATCAATTGCTCAGCTGGCTCTGTTCTTGTAAGTTTCAGTTTGCTTGACAAGTTTTGTCATTTGTGCAAAACTTCTTCCTATACCCACAAAGCAGAGTATATTTGGATAGTAGCTGAAGATCCCTGAAGGTATTAGTTGGCCTTGTCAAAATGATTCCACCTGTGTAACATCAAGTATGTTGACCCTAACTGATTCTGGAGTTTCTATTATCTATGCATTAACCTAGAAACCCCACTGATGGTGTCCCGAGAAGGCGTGTGTGTTGGGAAGAGCACAGGTGTGCACCCCTGCTGCATTGCCCCCTGGAAACAATTCCCAGTAGTGTCCATCCTCACATTAACATGATTAACTTGCAAGCCTCAGGAAGAGAATAACTAGGTTCCTTTTGAATTCAGTATTGTTTGAAAACAGAAGCATGACAATTTAGAAAGGTCTGATAGAGACTCTTTGACCTTGTCCTTTTCTTTTTTTTTTTTTTTTACAATCTTTGATAGTAATTTTTATTATTTTTTTTTACAATCTTTGATAGTAATTTTTATTATATATTTTTTACAATCTTTGATAGTAATTTTTATTATTATTATTATTATTTTTTAAAGGTGTTGTCCTTTTCTTTAAGACAAGGATTAGGAGACAAACCATCTATGTCATAAAGTGAATTTTTTTTTATTAGTTGTAACAATTGTCACCATTTCATCTTTGCATCGTTTTATATTACCCCTTTATCAAATTCAGGTCCTAAAATAATTCAACTCCAGTATGGCATTTCCAATTAATCTCATCTCTAAGCACTATTATTCCTTTATGTACCTTCCCTAGAATCATAGAAAACGTATGTTTTACTCTATTGTGTATTGTCCACCAGTGCTCACGTCAATGATATTCCCATATTAAGGAATTTCGTATTCTAAGATATATTTTTGACATTTATATATTTTTAAATTTGTGGTGCTTCTTGTTGTCAATGAGTACATTTACTAAGTTATCTGTCTCCCACTAAAACGTTGCTAAAAACTGATGATCTTTATAACTTATGACACTTTAGAATCAAGACTATTGAGTACTTTTGTTTGTGCTTGGTAAATCCTATTTCACCATCTTGGTGGCAGGAGGGACAGTAAATTCATAGGGTAAAAGGTTTTGAAATCAGGGATGGCTTTGGTGAAATCCAACTTCTGTGTCCTTGGGCTCTTAAACCCACATGTAAAGTGTGAATACAAATTAACTAGCTCAGGGCCTTGTTTTGAACAAGTAGGCACATGACGAGTACTTACTAAATATGATTCTTCTTCTCTTTCCCCAAAGGACAAACTAATCTGTCCCTTAATAACAGGGAAGATGTTTCATATTTGTCTTATGTTCAGTGTTGTAGTTGCTCAACAATGTTATTACTAACTACCATGTAAGCAAAATTATTTAATGGTTGCATAAGCCTCAATAACATCTGAAAATACTGCAGAGAATAATGGAAAATGTGAATGAGCTCTGAGAAGCTAAACCTGACATAATCGACTCATGCTAGCACTAACCCACTCCCACCAGTAAAAGAGGTGCTGATATTTACTATGATTTAAGGCACAGTACTAACAAAAGTGTTGCCTTTGTATTATATATTTCTAATATATTATACGGCAAGAATCTGGGTACTATAGGAAGCTGTTATTCAAAAGGAGAGGAAGAAGGCAAACTTTTTGCTCTATATTCCTATCCAGCTATAGAATATATAAGAAACCACTATCTGGTGTCCCTTAATATTTGGATAAACAATCCTACGTAGATAGCTTAGTTACTCCTAAAGTTATCCCAGCATGGAAGTCCAGAACAGGAATAGAAATTACAGTAATCTCTGCCTTATCAAGAAAAGGTTATCTGAGGTTTCATACATTCATCCGAGAGGAAGGAAGGTGTGAAATATGTCTGAGAAAGAATTCTATCCAAATTGGTTAAAATAAATTTTGTACATTTCAAGTTTCAGCCATCTGGAAAATTCTTTCATGTAGACTATCTCAGTCTTTGGTAAGACCATATGAATAAGGTGCTATTCTAGTTATCTGATGAAGAAAAATGAGTTAATTGTTTTTGAAAATTACTTTGACCACATGGGCATTAAACAGTGAATTAGAAAAAAATATTTGGATATAATAAAATTGCTTGGTTTTTGAAACCCTGGGGTTTATGCTTAAACTATCTAGCATTGGATAAATTCCTTAGTACTTCAAAGCTTAATCTGTATAATGAGAGTAATAAAACTTAATTCATAAATATATTTTGTATGAGGATAAAGATTGAAACATGCAATGCTCTTAGCACAGAGGCTTACCCATTTTAAATTCTTATTGCATGATGATTGTGGTAGTAGTAATAATGATTATTAATTATCATCGTTATTATTTTCACTCATATCATCCTCATCATGTGATTTCCACATTATTATTACTTGTATATACAAAATAGTAATAATCTAAAGAGATCAAATTTACCTGCCCTAATTTCTCTGGTTTCAATCCTATATATTGTTTCAACTCATAAAAAAATCAAGGAAGGAGATAGTTGGAGTGTGGAGGCAAGCTAGACTAAGGAGCTGAATAGGAGATAGTTGGAGTGTGGAGGCAAGCTAGACTAAGCTTCATACTGGGCATTATTTTCTGCCTGAAGTAGTAAGGACATTAGCCTCTCCAACTTAGCAAGTAACATTTTTTGTGTGTGAGACAGAGTCTTACTATGTTGCCTGGGCTAGAGTGCCGTGGCATCAGCCTAGCTCAACGCAACCTCAAACTCCTGGGCTCAAGGATCCTACTGCCTCAGCCTCCTGAGCAGCTGGGACTATAGTCATGTGCCACCATTCCCAGCTTTTATATATATATATATATATATATATATATATGCCTCAATATATAGTTGTCCAGCTAATTTCTTTCTATTTTTTTTTTTTTTTTTAGTAGAGATACGGTCTAACTCTTGCTCAGGCTGGTCTTGAACTCCTGAGCTCAAAAGATCCTCCTGCCTGGGCCTCCCAGAGTGCTAGGATTATAGGTGTGAGCCACCACACTGGGCCAGCAAGTATCTTTTTTCACCCTAATTCAGCATAAGATCTTTGAAATACTAAAGAAACTCAAGGGTTTTCTTTTCTTCATATGTTATTGTCAGAAATGATCTATATTAAACTAGAGTAACTAAGGTCTACATTTAGCTACATCTACACCAAATTTCCTGGGATCCAGGATGTTCTAAAGTATGGAAACATGCCTAAATACCTAAACTTTTTGAGATGGCATTGTGTGGAGGAATGCACAATGGAATTTTAATCAGACTTTTTTAAATGAAGTTTTTTTAACTTTTAGTATTCTATGGTAATCAGCCTCCACAATAGTTGTCTAGTGATCTTTGATGCCTTGCATGCATGCTCATGTTGAATCAGTGGATGTGATAGTGTGTGATTTTCAAGGCTTGGTCATAATAGGAATTGCAACTTCCACATTGAACTCTTGGATTTCTGACCCTGGAGGAAGCCATCTGTGATGCCATGAACACACTCAAGCAACCCTGTAGAGAAACCAATATGGTGAGGAACCAGTCTCCCACCAAGAGCCACCTCAAAAAGTGTATCCACCAGCCCCAGTTAGACCTAAATGACTACAGGCCCAGGGGACATCTGTATGCAACTTTATGAGAGATCCCACTCCAGCACCATCTAGCTAAGTCACTTCTGAGTTCTTGAACTAACAGAACTGTGATGGATAACAAAAAATTACTGTTGTTTTCAGCCATTACATTTCTGAGTGATTTGTTACAAAATATTAGATAACTAATACAAGTACTGGGACTTTTAGCACATGGCTTTCTTTTCATTTTATATCTTTACTTTCTTGCTTTTTTTGTGTGTGCTCAGCATCCTTATTTGCAAAATGATCAAGACAGTATCCAATTCACAAAGAATTTTTTGTTTCTTCTGTGTATATGTGTGTGTGTATGTGTGTGTGTATGTGAAGATTAAATATCTAAGTATATCTACAGGAACTGATAAATGACAGTAACTACTCAATAAATATGGATTGTCTTACCATCATTTAGAAGAAATGCATTGTTTTTCCTAAAATACTATGTGCTTGTAAAGAGAAATTTTGAATGTTCAGTTCATGTTTCTAGAGACTAGGATAAATGTACGTGTAATGTAAGCCTTTTAAGGTGATATAGAGGAATGGGATTCTAAAAGCCTAAAATGTCAGAAGATTCCCCATGGTGATGACAAATGATTATTCCAAATATCAAGGGCTAGTTGTAGTCTAGGAGGGATGTATATAATTCATATCATATCTTTGTATGTTTGAAGACACAAAAGAAAAGGGATTAAAAATCATTCCATCAAAACCAAGAATGTTCAGAAAATATAATGGCAGGTGAACATGTGTACGAATAAATGTGTTCAGGGTGAAACATAGAACTGTTCGTCTTACGCAGACACCGTGAAGTGATCAATCAAGGTGAAGACTGTGACGGAGCCCCAGAGATATAAATGTTTTGCTCCAACATTCTTTATAGCCTCTGCCACCCTCCTTATTGCTTCTTGTTTGCAGCATGAATGCCACACCCCCAGCTGGGCTGTTGTAGGCTAACTAGAAATATGTAAAGTGAGGAAGATCAAGGAATACAGAGACCACTTCAGGAGTTACCACTTGTACTGAATTTCCAGGTGTACCATATTGATCAGAAATGTGTCACTTAGATGACAAAATTGCATGGGTCATTGAGAAATGGTTCTTGAACTCAGTACTAATGTGCATTGATAGAGTCTTACTAGTAAAGAAGAAGATAAAGTATTGGATTAGCAGCCAGCCATGCCTACTACACTTGTGAAGTTACAGAAGTGCATGCGGTCAATTTTCATCATTCGTGGTTAGTTATTTTCTATAAAGTCACCACAAAAGCTGAACTGATGAATGCTGAAGCATTTCTTCTAGGGAAAATACAGGATTAGGCTCCTGTGAGCCTCTGGTCACCCTACTTTCATCAACTGATTGATACATAACTTTGTTTTAGGTCTGTTTCCTTTTAAAGACACTGTATTTGATATATATCATGATTAATTAATATAAAATTCACTGCCAAGATTAAAAGAAGTAAATTGTCCCTGGATGCTCTGTCTCACAGGCCAGCAACAGGACAGCCAGAGCACTGCAGGGTCATCTAAAAAAAAAAGAAAAGAAAAAAAATTAAACTGCGCATGTCCTGAACTTCACTGGCTTTGCCTTCCCCTAGGTGTTGCTGAAAATGTCAGACTCAAATCATGAAAGCAGCAAGAAGAATTTCTTTGATGAGGAAATAGATGATGAGGAAAGTGTGATTTTTGACATTGGTTCCATTTGACGAATCAAATATACAACAACGATTGGAATCAACTGTTTCTTCGACTTCTGATGTGGAACCAAACAAGCCTGGGACACACTGTGAAGTTCACCTACCTCCAACAAAGGAGCAATTCACAGCTCCCCCAAAAGCTAGACGTAAAGCACCAATTCTTCCTTTGCCAACCATGTTGCCTCCCGTTAAGAATGTGTGCCGTGCTTTGTGGAACTGGTGCAACAACTCAGTTTGAGCACTGACGGCAAGAAAATGGACACTTTTCAGAGGCTTCAGCAGCATGCTCACCCTGAACAGAAACATGATATTCCTGAAATGTCAAAGGAGGCCAGATTACAGCCATATTGAAAGACACACAAGACAGGGACCAAGAGAGCAAGGACCAAGAGAGCAAAGCTTCAGAAAAGTTACAAGATGAATGAGAAAGCAAACGAGACTAATATTGTTGAAGTGATATCGTCACCTCCGCAGTCTCCGCTGGCATCGTGGGGAAGGAATGCTGCAAGAGCTGCTCAGTCTAAGCCCGTGAATTCATGTTCTCTTCCCCTTCTGCTGAGGACTTTGTGACACAAGCCTGTGGCGTCAGGTGGCGTGTGGTCCATGGCGAAGGTCTCTCAGCAGACACTAAGGGTTGGCTTTGCCTGCAGTTTCGTGCTGGTCAGGCCTGGGTGCCTGCCACTCCCAGGAGGATGATTTTTCTCTTCCTGTTAGCAGCCTGCCATTTCCCAGCCCCAGGCCAACAAGTTAGTATGTTATTACCTGACTGTGCTAAGAGGAGTAAGAAGATAATGAAAGCATTAATGATAACAGAGAAGAAGAAACAATCTGGTTTGAACACACTGTAGGAACCAGAATATGCCACCTCAGAGTATTAGAGAAAATGGATGTACTTCCAGAACGTGTAACCTAATATGAAGGAATGGAAAAGAGATCATTTGAAGGAATCGTTGAGATCTGCAAAACAGAATCAAGTGATCAGGACTTCACAGTGAGGATGGTTGCCTGAATGACAGCCGCATCAAAAGAGACACTTTTGGGGGGACTGAAAAGCAATAAAGTCACTGCAATTGAAAAAAGGAAAAAAAAAAAAACCCTCATTGCCAACACTAAGCTCATGCCTGAATGAAGTTTAGCTAACACATGTATTTTTCAGTAAGACACATCACAACCGTTTCGTTCTTCAACATGACATGTGGGGGTCATTGAAAATAGTACAATCACCAACAGAAAGCACCAAAATGTGAAAAATATGGCACTAAATATCCTTCACAAAAGGGCCCTTGTTTATGGTGTGAGAACTGAAACATGAAGGCGGAGAGTTGTGTCCCCAGCTGGGCAGGTGAGCCTGAGGCTGCTGAATGTTCTGCTGCTCTGGGCGTGGCTGAGGATGATCATGACAGCAAGGGGAGTGTTGATTGGGGGGTTACAAATAAAGCTTGGTGAGCAGGCTAATTCACAAATATAGACTCTGTGGATAATAAAGATCAACTGTATTTATTTGAGGCCAGTCATGTGAGGGAAGGGAGACAGGACTGGAGAAGCACAACTAGCAGCTTAAAAATACATAGTCTAGCCAAGCACTAAATATTTAATAGGTAATGCTGGGAATGCAGAAGGGTGCTCTACATAAGAGAAAAGCCACAAAATCTGCCTGGTTATGTCATTTCTCTGTCACTCTTCTCATTTTATATTTTATGAAGAGGAAAAAAATAATGCAGATAAGAGTTTCATATAATTTTGAAAGAAGTATATTACATACTATATTTTGGCTTTCAGATGCTGCTGTAGATATTTTACTTTCCACAAGTCCATTCATTGGTGCTAGACATGGAAAGGAATATGTTCTGTCAGAACTCAGGCTAATGCAAGACTGTCCAAACATCTTCCAAGTGATCTATCAATGTCACTGGATACTAACCCTGTCTGACCTTCACTGAATATGTGAATGCAGAGCTTGGTCCTAATTAAAGGGACAAAGGTAAGTCTTTGCTGTATTTGGACAGCTAAAACCTGTAACTGGGAGTACAAAAAAAAAAAAAAAAGGAAATCAGAAATCAGATACATGCAGTACACTTGCACTGGGTAAATGTTTAGCACAATGATCCCTAAATTTTATTTCAATTCTAAGATTTAACATTTTCTGGGGATCTATCACACACTCAAGTGCTTAGTTAAGTGTTGCAGACAACACAACACATATTATTCCTGGCACTCAGTAAATGAATTATTTTGAAGAAGTAGAAATGGCTTACAAACAAAACAACCAGAGGACAATTAAACAAAGTCTACAACAATATGCTAAATTGTATGTGAAATCAGACCAATGAGAAAGTCTTTATGAAGGAGGTAAACCTTGATATTGGCCTTAAAAATAAGCATAGAAGACCATCATTTGTTTAAAATAATTATAACTCATTCTTTTATTTAAAAAGTATATGTTGCATCCACATTATGTGCAAATAACTCTTCTAGGCAATGGGGATATGAGTGAACAAAAGAAAACTCATGAACAAAATAAAATAAGACCTATAATATATTGAATACCTAATGTATGCAAAGTTACTATAAGATACTTTGTAAATCAGCCTTTAATTCTTACAGTACACTGCAGGTAAAATACTAAGTATACCAAATGAGTAGGAAGAAAGTTACACAGAGTAAATAATTGCCCATGGCCACAGTGGTACCTGGCCAGGTTTCTTGAGACATTTCTAGCCCAGTGCAGACATGAAACCCAACGCTGATAGAAACCTCTCTGAGGCACAAATAATTACATTTTTAGGTGATTCTTAAGATCTTTGGAAATAGGTGAAGAAATTCTTAGAATAAAGTTTTTCAAGGGGAAGATCTAGAAGGCGAAACAAATGTTTTGACTGAAATAAGGGAGAATAGAATTATTTGCTCCTTCATAAAAGTGTCGTTGATCCAGCTTTTTGAGGGTAAGGAGGTATGTGTTTCCTTTCTTTCTTCATTTGCATATTCTGTCCCATGGAGCCTGAGAATAGATTAATGAGAGAGCAAGATGAGTGATTAGGGAATAAAGTTGGTTCTAATACAAATCTGATTTAAACAACTCACAAGTAACATCAGTTGCTTAAGAAACATGCAGGCCAAGAGGGTCTGACCAAAACATGATTTAGAGTAAACCACAAAAGGCTGTCCTTATCTTCAGAGATTCTCTTACCTCACTAACTCTAAAGTCTCCCTTCAAGTGTTTCATACATTTATGATTTAGAAACATATCTTATGACTCAAATTTTAGTAACATTTATAGGAGTAAAGTTCTATCTAGTATGTTTTCTATTTAAAAATAACTGGAAGCTCAGTGGTTATGAGGGTGAGCTTACTGGAAAATTATAATTCTGAGTCTCGTTGAAATTTAAATAGCAACTTGCATCTGGGATTTGAGGACACACTGTTACTGTCACCTGTTTGTTGTCAGGGAAGTCACAGAATTAAAAATCAACAAACTCCATAAGGTAATATAAATAAAAAATCCAAGATCTTAGACATTAAAAATGATATCCTTTTGTCTATATCATACAATAAATACTTTATAGCATATTCATACTCCTTTATCCATTAATAGCTTTAAGTATAAAGTAAAATATCTCTAATAAAATAGAGGAGGCCATCAAAGCACCTACATGCTTAACTTGGAAATGAACATATGTAATAGTAACAAAAATAAGTCAGAAGTGAGGGAATTACAATTAAAAAATAAATTGCTAATATGAATTGCGTCACTTGAAATTCATATTGAAGCCCTCACTCCCACTATGACTATATTATGAGATAGGGCCTTTAAAGAGGTAATTAAAGTTAAATGAAGTTATAAAGCTAGAGACCTAATCCAAGATGATTGGTGTCCTTACAAGAAGAGGAAGAGACACCAGGGGTGCACACACACAGAGAAATGGTCACGTGAGGACATAGTGATCAGGCAGCCATCTGAAAGCAAAGGAGAAAGGCCTCAGGAGAAACTGATCCTGACAATACCTACACTTGAGCTCCAGCTTCCAGAACTGTGAGAAGATAAATTTCTATTGTTTATGCCACCCAGTCTGTGGCATTTTGTTATGACAGCCCTAGAAGACTAGTACACTTAGCTATGGCTTCTGTTTCTGGAACTATTTATAAATAGAGATAAAACTTCTGGTAGAAAACACCTAAAATTATCACATAATATGTTAAGAAAACATTTTTAAAGTGAAACTGAGTACTAAAGCAATAGAAACAGTAGAAGATAAAGAACTATATAACAAAGCACTATTTTGCCAGGAAAAAAGAGTGTAGATTATGTCTTTGTTATGAGTGAGGCCAGTAGCACTGATGCCCTACATCTAGAATTTGGGAAGTAAAATCTATGACCCAACTATGATGGAAGTTCAGAACTGAGATTCCCAAATAAACCTTAGACTCCAACAGGTGCTATCCTAAGTGGGTGAACTAGAAAATACATGCATCCATAAGCCTAGAAAAAGACACAATCTTTTCTGGCCCTTAGTTCTTCATGGAAAATTAAAAAATAAAACTTACCCTTGAGCATATATTTTAACTTATAAGCTGGCATTTACAGAGGCATAGGGCTAGAATTTATAATATATAAGCTCCCCAAAATATCTTTTGGACCTGATTTATTTAAACTCCAGCACCTGACAGAAAAAAGCATAGTTTTTTTTTTTCTGCATAATTTGTCTTTAAACACAGGCCCAATTCCAAGCAACAAGAGCAAACAAGTAAAAATCATTTAACATTGGAAGATTAAAAACCATTACAAGCGAAGGTTAACAAATATGATCAACAGAGATTATAGGTCATAATTATAAAGTATATATCATTAATGTGATTAGATGTATAATAGATGATATTTATGACAAATAAATAAGGAATAGCAAAATTTATATTCTGACTTGAAAATACAAGATAGCTTCTAGAAAGAAATAAAACAAAAATACCTAATTAATTTCTGGAATTGATAAAATATACTCACTTTCAAAGCTTAGAAATCCAACAAATCCCGAGTTCTACAGTACACATCAAATACAAAAAAATATATTGAGAGCAACCAGAAAAAAAAGAAAATAATTAGGACTTATGTTTAGACTGAGAAGAGATAGCAGCAGCAGCTATAGAACTCAGAAGACAGTGAAACAATCTTTTAATTCATATAGAGAAATAAGTTAATTTAGAATTCTATAGAAAATGAAAATATATTTCAAGATTGAATGTGAAAAAACATTCTCAGATACATCAAAATCTGAGAGTTTGTCACTACTTAGTTGAAATAAGCATAGTCTAAAAGATTTATTTCAATCAAAGAAATGTATTCTTGTTGAAATATCTGTATGAAAGAAGGAATGAAACCTAAAAAGAGTACCAAATATGTGCTTAAATATAATAAACAAAAGAATATACAAAGTGATTAAATAATTGTTTGAAACACTCCTTGCTAATTCTTTTGAGGATGCCCAGAAGTGAAATCGCTAGACCATATGATAATTCTATTTTTAATTTTTTGAAGGACCAATATACTGTTTTCCATAGTGGCTGTACCATTTTACATTTTCACAAGCAGTACACAAGGATTCCAATTTCTCTACATCCTCACCGTACTTGTTACTGATTATAGCAAATATAATGGGTATAAAGTTTTGAGCTCTTTGTGGTTTTTATTTGCATTTCCCTCAGGATTAGTAATATTGAATATATATTCACATGCTTATTAGCCACTTGTATATCTTCTTTGGAGAAATATTTATTCAAGGTCCTTGCCCATTTTTAATCAGGTTATTTGGTATTTTTGTTGACTTATGGGAGTTTTTTTTATATAGTCTGGATATTGATTTCTTATCAGTAATACAATGTGCAAATATTTTCTCCCATTCTGTAAGTTGCCTTTACCTCTGTCTGTTGTGTCCTTTCTTTTTTTTTTAATTTATTTATTTTTTCTTAAATTCTTTCTTTCTTTTTTTTTTATCACTAGTGTTGAGGTTGTGTGTCCTTTCATATATTCTAACAACTTTTTAAATGGGAAAATTCTTTGCAAATCATGTAATGAGGATAATATAACTTTAATTAAAAAATTAGGCAAAAGCAGTATAAGAAACTTTACAGTTCATTCACACTCATGATTATATGTTAAAAATCTCTCTATATATATTAATATATGCATTATCTCCAGAAATATATTTAAAATATAATAAATTATGATCAATATGGTTATTCCAAAAGTGCAAGTTCATATGGATATTAAAATAAAATATATAGTATATAATAAAATATATTGGGCCAATTACCACAAAACAGAAAAAGGTAGGAAACCCATGCAGTCACAAATTCATGCAGAAAATAATACTAGATAAAATTACAACTATTCATAATCAAAAATACAAATACTTGTATAAATTGTAAACACAAAGTGACTTTATTAACTTCTTAAACTTTACCCTCGAAAAGCCTATTATATAGAATTAAAGTATAAAGTATAAAGTTTCTTTTAGATTTCTTTGTTTGTTTGCTTGCTTGCTTATAAGCAGAATTTAGTTGTCATCTGTTTAGAATAATTGGTTGTGAAATGTTTTTTGCAAGGTTCATGGTAACCTCAAATACAAAACAGATACATAAAAAATGAAATCAAGAAATTAAAACATACTATTAATACAAAAGAAAATCCCTTTTCTACTAAGAAAGACAGGAAGGAAAAAAGAAAAAAATAAAAGACAACAAAGCAATCAGAATCACATAACAACACGGCAGTAGTAAGTCATTAACTATTAACAATAGCATTGAATGTGAATGGATTAAACTCTTCAATCAAAAGACATAGAGAGGCTGAATGAATAAAAATAAAAATGAGACCCAACTATATGTTGTTTATAAGAAACTCACTTCACTTAAAAATGCACACATGTACATAAACTGAAAATAAAAGAATGGAAAAAGATATTCTATGTAAACAAAAACCAAAAAGAATAAGTATAACTATACTTTTATCAGATAAAATAGATTTCAAGGCAAGAGCAGCAAAAAGACACAAATAAGGTCATTATATAATGATAAAGGGGTAACATCAGAAAGAGGGTAAAACAATTCTAAATATTTATGGACCCAATACTGGAGCACCCAGCTATATAGGGCAAATATGATCAGACCTAAAGAGGGAGATAGACCCCAATACAATAATAATTGGAGACCTCAACATCTCACTTTCAACATTGGACAGATCATCCAGATAAAAAATCGACAAAGAAACACTGGAATTAATCTTCAGTATAGATCAAATGGTACTAATAGATATTTACAGAATGTTTGATCCAACAGCTACAGAGGGCATGTTCTTCTCCTCAGCTCATGGATTGTTTTCAAGGATAGACCATATATTAGACCATAAAACAAGTCTTACAAATTTAAAAAAATAAAATAAAATCATATCAAGTATTTTCTCTGACTACAATGAATAAAACTAGAAATCAATAACAAGAGGAACATTGGAAATTGTACAAACACATTAAAATTAAAAAATATGTTCCTAAATGACCAGTGGGTCGATGAAGAGATTAAGAAGGAAATTAAAAAATTTCCCAGAAAAATTAAAATGAAAACACAATGTATCAAAACCTATGGGAGTCAGCAAAATCAGTAAAAATAGAAAAGTTTATAGCATTGAGTGCCTTCCTCAAAAAAATTTAAAAGCTTCAAATAAACAACCTAATATTCCATCTTAATGAATTAGAAAGACAAGAGAAAACCAAATCCAATATTAGTAGAAAAAAAATAATAAAAATCAGATCAGAAATTAAGAAAATTGAAACCAAAAATAAAATATAAAAGATCAATGAAATGAAAAGTTGGTTTTTGGAAAGATAAGCAAAATTGACACACCTTAAGCCAGACTAAGAAACAAGGAGAGAAGATCCAAATAAAATCAAAGATTTTGAAAAAGGAGACTGTATAACTGATACTGCAAAAATCTAAAGGCTCATTAGAGAATAGTATGAAAACCTGGAAGAAATGGATAAATTCCTAGACACAAACAACCTACCTAGATTAAACCAGAAAGAAATCTGAAACCTGAATAAACCAATAAGAAGTAAAAAGTTAGAAGCAGTAATAAAAAGTCTCTTATTGAAGAAAAGCTCAGGACCCAGTGGCTTCACTGTTGAATTCTACCAAACATTCAAAGAAGAATACCAACCCTACTTAAACTATTCCAAAAAATCAAGGAAAAGCAAACACTCCCAAACTCATTCCACATGACCTGTGTCACCCTGACAACAAAATCAAAGACACAACAAAAAAGAAAACTATACGCCAATATATCTGATGAACCTAGATGCCAAAATCCTCAACAAAATATTAGCAAATTGAATTCAACAAAACGTTAAGAGATTATTCATCGTGGTCATATTGGATTTATCCCAGGGATACAAGGGTAGTTCGACGTATACGAATCAATCAATGTGATACATTATATCAACAGAATGAAGGACAAAAGCCATATGATTATTCAAATTGATGCTGAAAAAGCATTCTATAAAATTCAAAACCTTTCATGATTAAAAACTCAAAAAACTGGGTACAGAGGGAACGTACCTCAGCAGGATAAAAATGATATATGACAAACCCACAACTAGTATCATACTGAATGGGGAAAATTGTAAGCCTGTCCTCCAAGATTTGTACCAAGACAAGGATGCCCCTTTCACTGCTGTTATTCCACATAGTGCTGGAAGTTCTTGCTAGAGTAATCAGACAAGAGAAAAAATACAGGGCATCCAAATTGGAAAAGAAGAAGACAAATTAACTTTGTTCACACATGACATGATCTTATATCTGAGAAAAACTAAAGACTTTACCAAAAAACTATTAGAACTAATATACAAATTCTGTAAAGCTACAGGATACAAAGTCAACATAAAAAATCAGTACCATTTATATACACCAACTCTGAACAATCTGAAAAAGAAATCAAGAAAGTAATCCTATTTGCAATAGCTAAAAAAAATACAAAATAACTAGGAATTAATCTAACAAAAGAAGTGAAAGATCTATACAAGGAAAACTATAAAATTCTGATGAAAGAAATAGAAGAAGCATAAAAAAAGAAAAGATATCCCATGCTCATAGATTGAAAGCACAAACTTTATTAAAATAACAATACTGCACAAAGCGATTTACAGAGTCAATGCAATTCGTATCAAAACACCAATAACATTCTTCACAGAAATAAAAAAAAATCCCTAAAATTTATGTGGAACCACAAAATATATCATACAGCCAAAGAAATCCTGATCAAAAATTTTAAACAAGCTGGACACATCAAACTACCTGACTTCAAAATTTCCTACAAAGCTATTGTAACCAAAGCAGCATGTTAGTAGCACGAAAACAGAAACAAAGACCAATGGAACAGAATGGAACCCAGGTGTAAATGCACGTATTTACAACCAATTCATCTCCAACAAAAGCATCAAGAACATACAATGGGGAAAGTACAGTCTCTTCAATAAATGGTGCTGAGAAACTGGATAATTACATGCAGAAGAATGAAACTAGACACCTCTCCCCCACCATACACAAAAATCAATTCATAATGGATTAAAGACTTTAATCTAAGACCCATAACCATAAAAATTCTAGAAGAAAACATTGGAGACATACTCAGGACATTGGTCTAGGCAAAGATGTTTTGCGTAAGACTCCAAAAGCACAAGAAACTAAAGCAAAAATAGACAGTTGGTATTACATCAAGCTAAAAAGCTTCTTCATAGCAAAGGAAACAGTAAACAAAGTGAAGAAAAAATCCATAGAATGGGAGAAAACATTTGCAAACTATCCACCTAACAAGAGATTAATAACCAGAATATTTAGGGAGCTCAAATAACTCAATAGGAAAAACTAATATAATCTAAAAATGGACAAAATATCTATGCAGACATTTCTCAAAAGAAGACAAATAAATGACCAAGAAATATATGAAAAAATTCTTGACATTACTAATCACTGGAAAAATGCAAATCAAAACCACAATGAGATATCATTTCACCCCTGTTAAAATGGATTGTATCTAAAAGACAAGCAATAACAGATGCTGGCGAGGATAGGGAGAAAATTCATACACTGTTAGTGGGAATGTGAATTAGTACAGTCACTATGGAGAAGAGTGTGGATGTTTTTCAAAAAACTAAACATAGAACTACCATATGATCCAGCAATGGAGGGGGAGGGGGAGGGGGAGGGGATGGGGAGGGGATGGGGAGGGGA
>VSMD01059204.1:139269-194710 GCA_008750895.1 Mirza zaza
GGGAGGGGAGGGGAGGGGAGGCGAGGGGAGGGGAGGCGAGGGGGAGGCGAAGGGAGGCGGGAGGGGGAGGCGAGGGGAGGGAGGAAGGGGAGGCGAGGGGAGGGGAGGCGGAGAGAAAAGAAAAGAAAAAAAGAAAAGAAAAAAGTGGCTCTCGTGATGATACAGTATAAATCAGTGGTTACCAGAGGCTGGGAGGCAAGGGGAGGGGAGGGGAGGGGAGGGGAGGGGAGGGGAGAGAAAAGAAAAAAGTAGCTCTTGTGATGATACAGTATAAATCAGCGGTTACCAGAGGCTGGGAAAGGGAAGGAGGACAGAAAACAGAGGGAAACAAAGGAATATAAATTTATTTATTACTACTGAACTGTAATTAAAAATGTTAAAGATGGTAAATTATATATGTATATTTTACCTCATCAAAAATAAAGGAAAGAATGGAGAGACACACAATAGGTAAGGATGGGAAAAGTTAATACCATGAATGCAGTCCAAATTTATTTAAGGATTTTAAAACAATTATAAAAATATCTCCGAAAAAAATTTTAGTTACCTTGATGAGCCAGTTTTAATATTCTTTCAACTTTGAATATAAATGTACAATAAACTGCATATATTTAAATGTACAAATTAAGTTTTGACAAATGTGTGTTACTATGAAGTAATCACCACAATCAAAGCAGCCTATGTTTCAATCACATCCAAAAGTTCTTCAGGCCTCTTTATAATTTTTACTCCCTTCCATACTCAGGAAATTATTCATCTACTTGTGTCACTTTAAATCACTGTACAAATTTTAGAAATTTTTATACATTGAACCACTCGGCATATATTCTTCATTTTCCTGATTTCTTTCACTAAACATAACAATTTTGAGATTCATCCATGTTGTATGTACCAATAGTTCTTTCCTTTATATTGCTTAGTAATATTCTATTACATGGGTGTAACAATATGTCAATTCATTCATATGTTGATGGATATTAGAGCTGTTTCTGGTTTGAGGCTATCGGAAATAAAGCTGCTGTGAACATTCACATACAAGTATTTGTGTGCACACATATTCTCATTTATATTAGGCATAAGCCTAAGGGTGGAATTGCTGGTCATATGATGGGTATGTAACTTTTTAAGAAACTCTCAAACTGTTTTCCAAAGTAGTTGTACATATTTCACATTTTCACAAGCAGTTCATCAGAATTCCCAATTCCCAATGCTTCACATCCTTGCCGACACATGGTGTGGCAATTTTATTCTTTAATTTTAGCTATTCTAATATGTGTCTAGTGGTATCTGATTTTTAAATTAATTTGCATTTTCTAGTTATTGATATTATTATGAATCTTTTCATGTGTTTATTTACTATTTGTATATTTGTTGTGAAGTGTCTGCTCAAATATTTTGTCATTAATAAAATAGGTCATTCATCTTTTATTATTTTTAAGAGTTAATTATATGTGTTGGATACAGTTCTTTTTTCTGACATATATTATCAATATTTTCTCTGAACATGTGGCTTGCATTCTTGTTTTTATAATGATGTTCAAAAAGCAAAATTTCTAATTTTGCTGAAGCATAATTTATAAACAGGTAAAAATTCCCCACATAAGTCGATCATTTCCACAATTTTAATGGTTTAGTACAGCAAAAATTTATTTCTAACTGATATTTCATAATCAGTTTGGATTGGCCTCAAGATATGCTCACTTGAGTCACTCAGATCTAGACTGAAGAGTTTTACCTTGAAGTATGCAACCATCATCTTTTCAGCAGGCATAACACAGGATGACAAATCATCTACTAGCTCTTTAAACTGCTTCTATGAAGCAACACAAATAATTTCTCCATGTGATCTGTTGCTCAAAGAAAGTCACATGTACATAATATCAAAGGGTCTATATCAAAGTTAATATCAAAGGGTCGATATTAACTTTTCCCATCCTTACTTATTGTGTCTCTCTTCATTCTTTCCTTTATTTTTGATGAGGTAAAATATACATATATAATTTACCATCTTTAACATTTTTTTTCATCTTTAACATTTTTAACTACACAGTTCAGTAGTAATAAATGAATTTATATTCTTTTGTTTCCCTCTGTTTTCTGTCCTCCTGCCCTTTCCCAGCCTCTGGGAATGTCAAATATTTTGCTATATGTATATTGTATAGTATTGCAGTTACAGTATTATTCCACATATGAAATAACATGTATTAAAAGGTATCATTGATCGCCATTTACAGAGGTATACGTTGTGCCTCCCAGAAACATGCACTTAACCTCTGGGCTATAACTATTTGCAACATTGTCCTTCACTCTGGAAGAAGAGGTCGCACACCTACACATACATAAATCAATTTTAAAAAGACAAAATAGCACAACAGGAAAAATGGGAAAAGATAAAGATGGCTTTCACAAAAGATGAAATGGCATATAAAGAAGAGTGAAAACACATTCACCCTTTTCAGTAATGTATATCAAAGCTGCAACCATTCACAGTTAACACATAGGCAAATATTTTAAACATAGAATTATATCTGAGGTTTCCAAGAGTATAGAACAATGAGAATGGTAGCTGTGTAAATTGCCACTACCTTTTTGAATAAATGATTTGTGTCACAGCAACTTTATTCCCAAGCATATATGCCAGAACAACCATTGCACATATAAAGGGAGCACATAATAGAATGTTTACAGCAACAATGTTCATAACAGCATAATTTAGAAACTACTAAAATGTATAACTACAGAATGACAGCTAGATAAATTATGATATTTTCATACAATTGAATAGAATACAATACTCCAGTGAAAAAGAATGACTTTAGCAACTCATAGCAATATGAATAAATTTCCAAAAATGTACTGGTGAGTAGAGAATGTAATTTGAAATAAGATATAGACGGTATGATTCCATTCATAAAAAATTAAAAATAACAAAAGTAAACATGTAATTTAGGGATATTTAACAAAAATCACACTTCTTAAAAGCAAGAAAATGCATAACACAAAACACTAGATAATGGTTACTTATGCAATGGATGTTAGAGCAGGGGTGTATGGGAGGTGGAGAGTTACATATACTGGTAACATTTTATTCCTTAGCCTGTGTAGTGTTTACATAGATTTGTTTTATTAGCTATTTAAATCTATATTCAGATTATATACACTTCTTTGTACATATGAAATAATGTAATGACCATTTTAAAGAAAAATATTGTACCTTAAACCTTCCAATAATAAGGACTTAATTTGGGGGCCGTAAGTATTTGGAACATTATCTTTCTCTCTGGAAGAAGAGCTTGCATGGTGCTGTGGAAAGGACATTGCCCTGGAAATCAGGAGCTCTGGAGTGGTCAGAGTCTTAGACACTAACTTGTAACACTCCTTTAAGCAAATGGTTTAACTCCTGTGGTTTTCCTCATGTGCAAAATGTGCGAGGTCCAAGTAGGTGATTATTAAGAACATTTCTACTATATTGTATCTCATGACTGAATATGTTGCTGTGAAGGAAATGGTGACAGGATATTTTAGGAATCAGCAAAAGAGCATATGCCTCCCTTGAAACATTTGCTAAAGCTTGCATTGTATGGCGGTTACATTATCTCACATATGAAACAACATGTGGAAAAGATAATACTGATTTCCATTGATAAAGCTACATATTGACCTAAACATTGTTGTAAACTCATCAGGTGTCATAGCTGGATCTTCAGTTCAGATCATTCGCCTGCAGCCTCTTAATTTTCTTTTGGCCATACAAGTGTGCGGTAAATTTTTATTTATGTATTTCAAAAAGTATAAACTGATGCTGCAAAGTAAAATGACCAAAGGATGTAATAAATGCTTTAAAGTAAAAGAAAAAGAGACTATGACTTCACTAGGTAAATGAAGGAAAAAGGATGGGCAGAAAAATAGTCTATTATATTGTAGGCATTATTCTAGGCATTTGACTAACGTTATCTTATTTAATCTGCATAACAATTTTAAGAGCAGTTATCACCATTTACATTCTACAGGTGGAGAAATTGAGGCTCTGAGCAACTGTTTCTCTTGAGCTAGAGACTGACAGTTTGTATAACAAAAATCTGTTAGCCTAATCCAGACACCACTCTGTTAACTCACAGAACTGATTTTATCCCCAAATGTAAAAACTGAATCTATAAAAAGTTCCAAAATGACTTAGATGAATGTATTGATGATAACCCATGGTGTATAATGAAGTACAATAAGGCTGGATTTTTAATTTAAGAGAATAGATCTGTTATCATTAATTGTTATTTAGTAACTCTATGAGAAGAACCAGCAATGCTTGTTCTGTTCAGCAGCGGTGGATGTGGCCTCAGACTCAAATCAAATTCATTGAACACAACAGGCTTCATCCAGACTCACTGATGCACAGGAACAGCTTAGCTGAGCAAGCATTCCTCACTTGAGAAGCAAATGGTCATGAGAGATGAAGTTGAGTGCATGCAAATCATCTCACCCCAGAGTAGACACCAGTTCTGAGTCCCTGCAGTGTTCATGTCCTGCTGACCGTTTTGCACCCCTTCTCTGGTGAAGCTACAGCTCATTAATTACCAGTTCCTCATCAATTATCATTAACAGTTAATAAATAATCTTGAATATGAGATATATCTTCTCTATGATTATACAGTATCAATCTTCATCTCACATAGACCAATAAATTCCTTAATTTACTGTTTTTAGAAATATTAGTCCCTTTCAAATCTTCAGGCTTCCCTGGAGGGTGGGGAAAAAAACATATACCAGCTATTAACTTTTCCCCCCCACCCATAAAGGATTGATATACACCAGCCATGCAGCTTTACTGCACATTTTCTAATAGCTGACTCAGATAATAGAACATTTATCTCTTTGATAACCGTCCTTTGAAATCAGTATTACCTTCTTTGAAAGGTTTTTTTAATTCTTCATTAATTTATCTGACTGTCTTCCTAAAAATTTTATTTGTGCATTTATTTGTCACCATTCACTTTTTAAACATGTGTTGAGCATCTCCTCTTATCATTTAGAGATGAATCATTGACCTCAAGGGACTTACAGAAGTAATAAAGATAGAATTACAATTGGAGACCCACACCTTATCTGGAATTGAGGAGAAGGTGTGATCAAAAAGACTTTGGAGAGAAATGGTATTTTTAAGTCTTTTGATTTGTAAAGATATAACACAAACAATTTAAGCAATAATATAATGAACTTAACTTAATCAAATAAGCCATAGTCTTTAATGGTGGTTGAAAAGAAATCTAGGATCTCTAGTTTTCTTCTATTAGACAGGAAAATACTTTTTGTCTTAGTCTGTTGCTGCTGCTATAGCAAAATCCTTTAAGTTGAGTGTAAAGAACAGGAATTTATTTCTCAGTTCTGGAGGCCATGATGTCCAAGATCAAGGTGCTGCCATTTAATGTCTTCTTAGGGCCTTCTGGCTGCACCCTCACATGGCAGAATGGATGAATGCTACGTTTTCAAGGCAGAAGGGCAGAGGGGCCAAAGGGCAACAGGGTTTATCTAGTTCCCTCCAGCCCTATTGTAAGGGCATCATTAATCCCATTCACTAGGGCAGAGGCCTTATGATTTAATCATCTGCCAAAGATCCTACCTTCTAATACCATCATCTGAGGGCTTAAGTTTCAATATGTGAATTTTAGGGAGAGATATACATTCAAACTATAGCACTTTTATTCCTTCATCATAACCAGAATTAGTTCATCTCCATCCACATGAGGAAAAAAAGAAAAAGGATTGGCCACCAAAATCTGCCTGGAAATACTGACAAATTGGCTTCATAGGCCTGAGATCTGAAGATTTTTTCTTTCTGCCTTCACCATTTGACCCTCACAGGAACATAAATGGGAATTAACTAAAGTATTTTTGTTTGTTTGGCTTTGAAACTTTAGATATCAGAATATTTCAAGACTAGTTTATGTGAGGAGATGCATAGTAAACTTAAAATTGCACTTCAAATTATCTATCACAATAAATAAGAATTCATTTGAACTTAATCAAATATAGCTTAGCAAATACTTATTAGTACATCATTTCAAGTTTACTCTACAGCTTGACATATATTGTCTTGTGTAATGGACGATGGAGAAATAGTAAAATTATTAGTTATTCAAGATGACCTAATAGCTTTGGATATTCCCAGAACCATGAGTTATAGAAATCATTTCTTTGGGTTTCTTTCATAAAAGCTAATAAAATACATGGAGATAATGTGTCTTAGGAAAATAATTAGTAAAATATACATTGCCATTGTGTTTTATTTGAAATTAGAATTTTGAAGCAAAACAGATCTGCATAGATCTGTTTTGATCTATTAGTGCTTAGAAGGAACATAAATAAATTGTACAATCTCAAATTAATTACTATTCCAGAAAGATGAACTTTGCTACATACAAGAAGACCTTACTAATTGTTGCTAAATAGAAAAGAAATTTTACATCTGTGAGATATGCAAGTTGGGTAATAATACTTTTTAAGACAAAAATTTCTTATGAAAACTTTCAAATATTCACATAAATGGACAAATATATACATAATGAACTTCCAAACAGCCATTACCCAGTGCCAGCCCCACCGACCCATGGCCAGTCTTGTCTCACCCACCACCCCATCCACTTCCCTTCCTTGTCCCGCGTGGCTAAAGCAAATTCCAAACAGCATATCATTTCATCTGTGAATACCAAATTTTGTATCTCTAAAATATAAGGATATTTAACCACAATATCATTAGGAAATATTTTTAAAACCCCAACAGGCTTCAGGGTGGAATTTGGGCATAGACTCAGAAAAAAGCCCACTAATATTATATTTCCAATTAGATAAATAAATTATAATTAACAATTATCCTGTTCAGTGGGGTCCTTTAAGAGGTGTCACTCCACCTATTCCAGAAAACATGTAGTGAGAAGAGGCAAAAAATGTAATATCGATGCACATTTTCTGAGTATCCCTGCATTGATTATTTTGACTCATCATTTTCTTCACAACTTTCCCTATAAGTTTATTGTTTTTGGCATTAAGTGAACATTTCTGTCGACCCTGTAAAATTCTAATGTATATGGTTAAAGGAGCAGAGGTGAGAGTTATGAGCTGTGTGAAGGTGCTATGATTGACCAAGGAAGAACACGTATTCACATGTCACTAAACATGTTATTAGCTAAGGACAAAGTACTTACTAGGAGCAAAGTAGCCACCCATGACCAGATCATTTGCAGCACATTCCATCAGACCTCCCCTTGTCCTCTAGAGACCCACATTGGATACAGGTGATCCTGTTCATGGTAAGATCAGGAAACCACAAGTTTACATGGCACTCCATTTTTATACTATCCACTGGTATCAACTTTCTCTTTCAACTATGAATTATATAGAACTTATACTGATAATTAATATGTTATCAGTAAAATAGATCTAAATATCTTCCCTGTACACAGGACTCTCTATGTTATCAAAATCAGCATCATTAGGGTGACATATTTATGGGATCAGGGGACTGGGGAAAAGCAAGCTGCCTTCTTCCAGATGTTCCTGATTACTTTCCAGTTTTACAGTATTCCAAAAAGTAATATTCCAGGGATCACAGCTGGACAGGAATAAATTTTGTTCAAATGGTTACTCACCATTTAAAGCTCACTTCATTGTACATTATGTAGAGTCAGTCTTTCCTGATTCCCTATTATTAAGTCACATTTCTCCTTTCAGTGCCCCTCATGATACTTTTCCTTCCATAACTGCATTAGACTAAGGTCTTCAGCTGCAAAAAGTAGAAACCTATTCAATATAGTTTAAGCAAAATAGGGAAACTGATTTGATAGCTATAGCGATATCACAAAGAAATCAAGGACAAGGAGATTAATTGAGTCTAAAAGAAACCAGAACAAAAGAAAAACTTCAAGAACTATGGATTCTTCTCTTCCCTTCTCTCTGTCTCCCTCTCCCACCCAGGTCAAACAGTCTCTTACCTCTAGTTTTCTGTATGTATCTGCTTCCCTCCTTTCTCCTTCATGGAAGATCGGATCTCTCTGTATTCCAGAGCAACATGGTTGCCCCAGCCCTGGGGTTACACAGCCGCAGAGTTTAGTAGCCTAGTCTATGCTTTCTGCATCCCTGTACCAAACTTCTAAGAAAGAGAACATGACCAGCCCAGCCAGGTTGGATTTACAGTCATCTCTAAATGGAGGTGTAGGTAGGGGTCACACATCCTGCGTGGCAGTCACAGTTCCTGACACCGAGCAGGGCAGTGGCAATGGACTCTTCCTCCCCTGAGGATGGGGGTTCAGGGTACTGAGCAGTGTCTTAATGGCATTTCTGAAACAACAGCATTATCCTATTCTACTTAATTGCCTGTTTATATTTCTTACCAAAAAAAAAATGTGAGTTCCTTGAAGTTAGAAATTATGTATTTCATGTTTGAAAATTAAGCTTTCTTCTCTTTCTAACACTATCTTTCAGTCCTGCCACCATTAAAGTAGTTTGTTAAATAAAATGATTTGTGATTAACTTAAAAAATTTCTATCTTTCATCCCTTACTTAAATTCTTACATTATTGAGCCTTGTTATTTCTTCTTCCCAAGAGCATTTGTTATTCATTTCTTCTTTCATATTCCTTTAGTATTTCTTAGTACTGATCACCTCATAATTGTATAACTTCAACAGTCTTTCAATTAACCGTTTTATCTTCAATACCTTGCCTCTCCAATCCATGCTTTGTGTTTCCAGAGGAAGAAAAGGAATTTAAACATCATATTTGACGGGTAATTTGCGACAAAATGGACATAGATTCAGATAAGGCCAAGAGGTGTGGGAACTGAGGCTTTGAGAAATTCAATAAATCACTGGGCACAGAGGACCATAGTGGCTGCATGGATTCAACCACGTTGGGTCTGACTTCAGAGGACCCTGCGGAAGGAATTTGGGATTTTTGGCAAGATATAAATGCCTTTTATATCACCATCTCCATTTACTTTTCTACTTTGAACAAGTTACTTAACATCTTTTCAAAGTTGTTGTTTAATTTGTAAAGGTAACATTATAAAACTTACACTCTGAGGTTGTTCTGAAGATCAATACCATATAGCCTGGCACTAGGAGGTAATTATATTTATACTTTTCTCTGTTAAATGTAATGGCCTTCTAGTCCTTATTGAATTAAAAATTAGTAACTTTAATTTTGTTCTGTATTATAAATTTGCAAGTTTTTATACAAACCCATACTTGAAGCAGGAAGATATTTAGACCTATTTTACCAATAAGTATATCAAGGCTCATATATGATAGGGATGACATGTAAGTTACTCATGATTTTTCAGAAGGGTATTAATATTACCTCTCAAACTAGACTAAAAGTCTGAAAGTTTCTTTATGGCACAAGAATATTTTTATTTTATCTTCAAAAATATATGTCAATGATAAGATATATGATGCTGTGCTTAGAAACAAAATCTTTCTTTCAGTTCTCAAAATCTCCTTTCTCATCCTAAACACACTTAATTTCTGCAGACTTCAGTTTTCTTATCAGTAAAAAGGGGCTAACTATCAAATTTGTTGGTTTGGTAGAAGAATAGATAATATATAATATTAAGAATACCCAATATATATGAAATATGAAGCAAATAGTAGCTATGATATAAATGAGCAAGAAATAGTGGAATAATGTCAAATTGATTTTCAAACTATTCCCAATTTAATTAAACCTAGATTCAAATGTGCTATCTTAGAAATGAAAATAGTCTTGGTATTCCTTTGGAATTTCAAAATGAAATAGCAAGGAAATAAAATGTTTTGAATTAATTTTCTCTCAGAACTGAAGCATAGAAAAACAGTGCTCTAATTTTGTTATCTAAATGTTCTTAGAGATACATAAACTATTGGACTTTTACAGGTATATTTCATCATTGCAGGGAAGTTCATTATAGATGAAAAAGATAAATAATTTGGTATTAAATGAAATCCTATATCAATCCCATAATTCTCTCAGTTATATACCTGGGCTTTGGAATGTAAAGAGGAAATTAGAATCGTTTTTCTGAATTTCACATTACTTGAACTAGAATTTATGATTATATAAGCTTGAAAAGTTTACTTAGGAAATGTATATTTTCATAAAATTACAGGGGAAATTCTTAACCCAATTCAGAAATCAGACTATCTTCAAATAAATTAAGATAAATTCATCATGATTTGTCAATGACCTATATATAGAATGGATGTTGATCATTTCCAATGAATTTGTTTATTCAAAAAAATAAGTAGAGCAGCACCATGATTTAATATTTTCTTTAAATAATCTACATTTAACTATACAAAATAAAAGAAGATATTCAGATACGTCACATACTTGCATCTAAAGTTTTCAGACTTGACAAGGTGTGATTTGATCAGTAACCAATAAATATCACTTTTAATGTGCCATTTTTCTGCCTAACTTACAGTGAGTTTTTTAAATTAAAAATTTATATATTAAACTGTATATAACATAATCATTTTAAAGGATACAATTAAGTGCCACCACCCCATACATTCCTGGTGTTGTAGAGCTACCATCTAACATCGAGTTTCAATTCATTTTTAGCACTGTAAAGGAAAAAAACATAAACATAAAGCAGTTACTCCCCAATCTACCTTCACCTCAGACCCTGGCAACCACCTGTTTCAATTCTACCTGTATGGATTAACCTCTTCTAAATATTTCATGTAAATAGAATCACATAGTACATGTCATTTTGTATCTGTTTTCTTTCACTTAGCAGAATATTTTTGAAGTTCATTCATGTTATAGTATGTATCAGAACTTTATTCCTTTTTATGGCTGAATAATACTCCATTGTACATAATACCACGATTTGTTTATTCAGTTATCCTTTGACAGACATTAGGTAGTTTCCACTTTTTGGCTACTATGAATAATGCTACTATGAACATTTGTGTATGGGTATTTCTTTAGATCTCTGTTTTTCTTTCTTTTTGCTATATACCTGGAAGGGGAACTAATGGGTCATATGTTTTCTATGGACACATGTAATTCTATGTTTAACTTTTTATAAAAGATAGACTTATTGTTTAGAGCATTTTAGGTTCACAGAAAAATTGAGTAGAAAGTACAAAGAGTTCCCATATACTGCTGCCCTGACATATTTACAGCCTCCATCACCACGGTCTTGCACCAGAGTGATACATTTGTTACAATTGATAAATATACATTGACACACTCTTATCATCCAAAGTTCATAGTTTGCATTAGGGTTCACTCTTTGTGTGGGTTTTGACAAATGTATAATGACATGTATCCACAATCGTATTATCATACAGAATATTTTCATTTCTCTAAAAATCCCGTGTTCCACCTATTCATCTCTTTCTCTATCCTATGTTTATGTTTTTGAGGAACCACCAAAGAGTTTCCCACAGTGGTTCAAATTTTATACTTCTACCAATGTACAAGGGTCCCAAATTTTCCACATCTTCAATTTGCACTTGTTATTTTCTTGGTATTTGTTTGTAGCCATCCTAGTGCCTGTGACATCGTGTCAAGTCCTTTACACACTTTTAATTGGATCATTTTTCTTTTGTTGTTGAGTTGTAAGACTTAGTTATATATTGTGGATACTATATACATGACTTGAACATAATTTTTCCAATTATGTGGAATGTCTTTTCACTTTCTTGATAGTATCATTTGATGCTTGTCATTTTTAATTTTGACAAATTCCAATTTATCTACATTTTCGTTTGTTGCTTCTGCTTTTGTTGTCCCATCTGAGAATCATTGTGAATGATTCTCAAGGTTCAGTAAAATTTACTCCTATAAATTTTTCCAAGATTTTTATGGGTTTGGCTCTTATATTTGGGTTTTTGTTTGATTTTGAGATAATTGTTATATGGTATGAGGTAGAGGTCCAACTTTCTTATTTGCATGTGGATATCCAGTTGTTCTAGCACTATTAGTTGAGGAGACCATTCCCATTGAATGTGATTAGCACACATTTTGTGAAAAATTAATTAGCTACTGATATATGGCTTAATTTTTTTCAATGTGGTTTTGGCTATTTCAATTATCTTGCAATTCTGTAAGAATTTAAGGAAGAACTTTTATATTTCTATAAAGAATGTAACTGGGAATTTTATACAAGTTGCATTAAATTTGCAGGTTCTTTTGGAAGAAATCTCATCTTAAGAATATTATAGCTTCCAGCCCTTGAGAATGGAATGTCTTTCTATTTATTTAGTTCATCTTTAATTTCTTTTAGCAATGCATTGTGATTCCCTGTGCATAAATTTTTCATCTGCTTGGTTTATTTTCTTCCTAGGTGTTTTATTTATATGAACATCATTGACAATTAAATTACATCATTTTTGAATTGTTCATTGGTAATGTATAGAAACACAGCTGATTTGTATGTGCTTATCTTATATCTTGTAATATTGCCGAATTTATTTAGTAGTTCTAGCTGTGTGTGTGTGTGTGTGTGTGTGTGTGTGTGTGTGTGTATTCATTGAGATTTTTCTTTGTATAGGATTTTTTCTTTTTATAGGATGTTTTTCCTTGTTTAATTATTCTGACTAGGCCTTCCACTAAAATGATGAATAAAAGTGTTGAAAACAGGCCTTTTGTCTTATTCCCGATCTTAGAAGAAATGCTTTTAGTGTCCCACTGTTGAATATTATGTTAACTGTGAGTTTTATCATAAATGTCCTTTATTTTGTTTAGAAAATTCCTTTGTATACTAATTTTGTGAGTGTTTTCATTTTTAAAGGGGGTTGAATTTTCTCAAATGCTTCTTCAGCATCAATTGTTACTATGCTGTTTGGTTTCTGTTAATATTTTGTTTAGAAATATTTTGTTTTTATCAAAAAGGGATATGAGTCTGTAGTTTTCTATTTTATGGTGCTTTTGTCTGTCTTCTGTATCAGGGTAAGGCTGGCTTCATAAAATAATTTTATGAATTATTCCTTCCTTTTGTGTTTTTGGATGATTTTGAGAAGGATTTGTATTAATTATTTAAATGTTTCTTAGAATTCACCAGTGAAGCCATCTGATTCTGTATTTTCCATTGTCATGAGGATTTTTTTTTTTTTTTGGGGGCCTGGCTTATTCTCTATACATTTAAATCTGTACAGATTTTTTAATTTCTCCTTGAGTCATTCTTTATAATTTGTGAGTTTCTAGGAATTTTTTCTTGTAGCTTAACTCATTTGTGCATATTTGTTCATAGGGTATTCTCATAATTCTTTTTATTTCTCTATGATTGGTAATAATGTCTCCACTTTAATATATGGTTTCCATAAATTGAGTGTTTCCTTCATTTTTTCTTAGTCAATCTAGCTAAAGGCTTATCAATTTTGTTGATTTTATTGAAAAAACAACTTTTTGTCTTGTTGACTTTATTGCTTTTCTTTTCTCTATTTTATTTATGACTGTTCTGATCTTAATTATACCCTTCCTCTGTTAGCTTTAGTTTTTATTTGCTGTTCTTTTTAAAGTTTATTAGGTGTAGATTTAGGTTGTTAACTTCAGATATTTCTTCTTTTTTAGTGTACACATTTCTAACTGTAAATTTCTCTAAGAGCAGCACAGTTTTCAATGCTTCTCATAATTTTGGCAAGTTGTGTTTCATCTACATTTGTATAAAATTATTTTCTAATTTTCCTTGCAATTTCTTCTTTGACTCATTTGTTATTTAAGACTGTGTTGTTTAATTCTCATATTTTTTCATTTTTCATTCTGTTATTGGTTAATAATTTCATGGTGGTCAGACAAGGTATTTTTATGATTTAAATATTTTATGATGCATTCACACTTATTTTATAGCCTCACATATTGTCTATTATGGCAAATGCTCAATGTATTCTTAAACAGAATTTATGTTCTACTGTTGTCAGGCTGTATGTTCTGTATATATCTGTTGAGTCTAGTTTCTTCATACGCCTGTTTCAATCCTTTATTTTCTTAATCACTATCTATCTGATTGTTGTATTCATTATAGAAAACATACTATTGCAGTCTCAATCTATTATTGTAAATCTGCCTATTTTTGCCTTCATTCTGTTAATGTTTAATTCACATCTTTTGTGGTTCTGCTCTTTGGAAAATATCTGTTTATGATTGTGGTATCATCTTGATGAGTGAGTTCTTTTGTCAATATATAAATTCCTTCTTTGTCTCTTATAACAGTTTTTATTAATTTTTTATGATATTAGTATAGTCATCTCAGCTGTTTTGTGTTTATTATTTACACAGGATAACTTTTTCCAGTCATTCATTTTAATTATTGTATGTCTTTGGATTTAAGTCAATCTCTGTTAGGTAGCATATAATGGGGTCATATTTTATCAATTCTATTATTCTCTGCTTTTAAAATTGTGAGTGTAATTCATTTACACTTAAAGTGACTACTGATTTTTTTTAAAAAAAAGCACTTTTATCTGTTATTTTACTGTTTGTTTTCAATACATTTTATATCATTTTCTCCCTGAATTCTCCAATGCTACTTTATTTGTTTCATAGATTTTTTTCAATGCATTATTTGGTTCCACTTTAGTTCCTTCTGTATATACATTTCTTAGTTATTGTCTTAATGGTTATCCAGTGACTGCATTTTAGCATCATATATTTATTAAATATACTGGAATTGATACTAATTTAGCTTTGAATGCCTAGAAAAAAATTTGTCATAAAAATTTTACATTTCCTTTATGCTGTTGTTACAAATTAAACTTCTATACATTTTGTGCCCATTAACATAGATTTATAGTTATTGTTTTATGTGTTTTTAAATTTTATAGCAAATAAAAGGATGAGTTACAAACCCAAAGTATAATAGTAGTAATGTTTATATTAGCTTATGTAATAACCTTTATGGACATTTTTCATTTCTCCACATGTCTCTGAGTTACTGTCCAGTCTCTTGTTAATTCAAATTGAAAGACTTTAGCATGTCTTGCAGGGTAGATTTTCTAGTGATGAAATTAGCTTTATGTTACTTAATCTGGGAATGTCTCAGTTTGTTCTTCATTCTTAATGGATATTTTAACAGATATATAGAATTCTTGATTTTTTTCCTTTTCAACACTCTAAACAAGTCATTCTGGCCTCCATGGTTTCTAATGAGAAATTGACTATTAATCATATTAAAGATCTTTTACATGTGATGTGTCATTTCTCTATAGCTGCAATATTTTGTCTTTGTCTTTAGACAATTTGATTATATGGCTTAGTATTGATTTCTTTGAGTTTATCATATTTGGAATTCACTAAACTTTTTGAATGTGTACATTAATTTGTTTCCTCAAATTTGGGAATTTTCCAGCCACTATTTTTGTCTCTGTTTATTTTTCTTCATTTTTTTTTATTTCTACTCCTTCAAATTTACTACTTTTTTTTCTGCCTGAGCAAATATGTTGCTAATAACCTCTACTGAATTTTTTATTTGAGCTATTATAAAAATTTCAACTGCATAATTTCTATTTGCTTCATTTTAATAACTTCTATATTTTTATATTCTCTAGTTGCTTATATATCATTCTCTTAGATTCTTTAGTTACTTATCAATTATTTTATTGAGCTTTCTGAGCATATTATTTTTATCATGGTAAAATATATACCATGATACATATTCAGCAGCATTACGTACAGTCACCCTGTTGCATATCCAACACAGTTATTCATCCCCAAAACATTTTTGTTTCCAAGCTATAGTGCTGTACCCATTAAACCATCACTCCCTGTTTCCCTGTGCACCAAGCATATGGAGACCACCATTTCACTTTTTGTCTCTATACATTTTAGTTCAGTAGGTACCTCATATAAGTAGAATCATATAAATTTATCTGTTTGTGAGTTTTTTATTTCACTTAGCACAATATCTTCAAGGATCATCGATGTTGAAATGTGTGTCAGAATGTCTTTCCTTTTTAAGGCTGAATGATATTCCCTTATAGGTATAACCATATTTTGTTTATTCATTCATCCACTGATGGAAATTTTGGTTGTTTCCACATTTGACTATTGTGAATAATGTTCCTATGAACATGGGGGTACAGATATATTATTCTAGGCCTTGCTTTCAAATATTTGGGTTATATATCCCAAAGTAGAATATCAATTCTTATGTTTAATTTTCTGAGAAACTTCCTTACTGTTTTTCACAGCAGCTACAACACTTACATCCTCAGCAGTAATATATTACCATTTCTCTACATTCTCACCAACATTTATTTTCAGTTTTTTGTTGTTTGTTGTTTAATAGTAGTCTTCCTAATGGATATCCATTGGTATCTCCCTGTGGTTTTTATTTGAATTTTTCTAATTTTTAGTGATCTTGAGTACCTCCAGGAGCTTACTGGCCATTTTTATGTCATATTTTGAGAGATGTTTATTTAAATCCATTACTCACTTTTAATTAGTATTTTGGATTTTAGTTATTGAGTCATAGGACTTATTCATACATTCTTTAATTCAATCCCTTATTAAAGCAGTTGCCAAACTTTCTGGCACCAGGGACCAGTTTCATGGAAGATAGTACTTCCACAGGCCAGGGGTGGGGAGATAGTTTCAGGATGATTCAAGAATATGACATTTATTGTGTACTTTATTTCTATTATTATTACATTGTAATATGTAATTAAATAATAATACAAATCAACATAATGCAGAATCAATTGGAACCCTGAGCTTGTTTTCCTGCAACTAGATGGTCCCATCTGGCCATGATGGGAGACAGTGACACCCGAAGTGTGTTGCTTACATTCAGTCTACTCTGTGGTCTCATTTTGGTTGCTGTCACTGCAGAAAACCTGCTTTACAAATATTGAATGTTGGAAATGGAAGCAGGCTCTTCAGTGCTTTTGTGGTAATCTTAGGATATTTCACCTTAACTTTAATCCAGATTATATGGAGATTTGAATTGTCTCAAACATACTTTTAAGGCCACTGTCATTTGCAGTCTCGAGCAGTTGATTCTCATCTAGCCCAGACAAAGTTTGTTCACCTGGATTATTCATCAATGAGTCACAGATCCATTCCTTCCCAGTTCTGGGGTTTTTTGTGGTTGGAGAGTAATGCTCAAACTTTTTTGAAAGCTGAGATAGGTTATCAAGCACCAGTGGGAAGAAAGAAGGCCCTGGCTCAGTCTCTTTCAAAGTCTCTGTTAATGTTTGAAACATGTCAAAAGTCCCAATGTTCGCTTGTTGCCCCCATAATTCCAGTTTGACTTTGAACGCAGCCACTTTATCTGCCAACTTGAACACAGTTGTCATTCTCCCCTGAAGTGACAGATTGAGTTCATTGAGCAGGTTGTATATGTCACACAAGCAAGCAAGTTTTGTGACCCATTCTGTGTCACTATAATGTGCTGCAATTGGTGACTGTTTTTCTAAAAGAAATCTCTAGAGAAGCTCTCATAGCTCAAAAACTCTGGCCAGTGATCTACCTTTATAAAGCCACCTCACTTCTGTGTATAACCAAAGGCATGTGTGCTCTGCATTTATCTCCTCACAGAGCTGCATAAACAGACGTGAGTTAAGGTCAAGTACTTTAAAATGGTTGATAATTTTAATCACATCCTGGAAAATGTTGTTCAGTTCAGGTGACATTTTTCAGCTAGCCAGCATTTCTCTATGGATGACACAGTGCATAGACTCACAATCCGAAACAACCTCCTTGATCCAAGTACTGAAACCAGAAATTCATCCAGTCATGGCAGCTTCTCCGTCCATGCATATACTGAAAAAATAAAATGACTATTTCAGTTTTCCTGATACGTAATCATTCAAAGACTTGAATATTCTGTAGCTGTGGTGTAGTTGGCAATAAAAGTGCATATAACATATCCTCATGCACATCCTCCTGAAAAACATATCACACAAAAACAAGCATTGTTGCCATGTTGTCAACATCAGTAGACTCATCAACCTGGATCGTGTACCACAGTGACTCATTAATATCTCTAACAATTGTGCGTCAGTATCCTCTGCTGTTTTGTTATTTCATGTAGTTATGGCATTAGCCGAAAGAGGAACACGTGCACCCTTTGAACTATAGTCTCTCCTAAAAGTTCGTGGCAAACATCCTTAGAAGCAGACAGGATCAACTCTTCACCAATAATAAATGGCTTCTTAGCTTTAGCAACGTGGTTAGCCACTAAGAATGATGTTGTCAGTGCAGACACATTTGATGAAATGGTGGACTTCAATAATCGCTTCTGTTCTTTGTGTTCACATTTTTTTTATTTTGAAAAAATCCAAAGGCTTGTCTTTTAATGCAGCATGTTTGGTCTCCATGTGGTGAAGCAGTTTTGAAGATTTCATGGCTTCATTGGATAGCTGGTCACTACATATTATACAAAGTGGGCTTACAGAATGTGAATCACCTGGTACAATGAACCTGTAATTTATGTGGGATCCTTCGTATTTTCTTTCAAATGCAGCTTTCATTTTGTTGACAGTCCTGGAGTCTTCTGCTGTCTCATCATTGGGTCTTTCCCCCTTTTTAAATAGGCTCTCCACCAACATTTGTTTATTACTAATTTTTGCTAGGGTTAGCCTGTGGGCTTACCCAAACTGTGACTGAGACAAGTGCACAGTTCAGCAAAGAGGCCCAAATGGAAGTGGTATTTAAAATACTGGGCAGGCCATGAGTGGACTAAAGTATCGAATTCTGACTTAAAGCCTGCCACCAGATGGAGCTATACAATTGAAGTACATCAACTCACTTGCCACTATAAAGCATGCCATCAAATGCAGCTTAATTGTCACTTGCCACTCACTGATAGGGTTTTGATATGAGTCTGCAAGCAACTGATTTATTATGGTCTCTGTGAGTCAAACCTTTCTGCAAATGATAATCTGTATTTGTGGCTGCTCCCCAGTACTAGCATCACCACCTCAGCTCTACCTCAGATCATCAGGCATTAGATTCTCACAAAAAATGTGCAACCTAGATGCCTCACATGTGCAGTTTATGTATAGATGGTCCCCAACTTATGATTGTTAGACTTAAAAAAATTTCAACTTCACAATTAACTTAATAGAATATTAAATGTGTGTTCAATGTATGATATTTTTGACATAAAATTGGCTTGTAGAAATGTAACCCCATTGAAAGTTGAGGAACATCTGTGTGTGTGTGTGTTTACGTGTGTGTGTGTAAAGTTGACCCATGAATAATATGGAAGTTAGGGGTATTGACCCTCCATGTAGTGAAAAATCTATGTACATTTTACTACTAATAACATACTGCATACCAGAAGCTTTACTAATAACATATATTCTCAATTAACATATATTTTATAAAATCCATGTATTATAGACTGTATTACTACAATAAAGAAAACTATAGAAAAGAAAACATTAAGAAAATTATAAAGAAACAATTCACTATTTATTCATTAATATATTTACTATTTATTAAGTGAAAGTGCACATATGGAAGTAATATTCCATCAGGTTCCAGGTAGGTAGGAGGGAAAACAAGGAGATGAGTAAATTGGCACCCAGAGGGTATAGTGCACACTGTCTGAGGGAAGGGCATGTTTATCGCTCTGACTTAGGCAGTGCAAAGGCAATATATAGAACTAAAGCACTTGTACCTTGTGAAGGAATGATGGATGGAAGGAAGGAAGGAAGGAAAAAATAAAAAGAGAGAGAGAAAGAAAGGAAAGAAAAGAAAAGAAAGAGAAAGAGAAGAAAAGAAAGAGAAAGAAAAGAGAAGAGAAGAGAAAGAAAGTCATTATAAAGGTCTTCATTCTCATCTTCACCTTGAGTAAGCTGAGGATTAGGAGGAAGTAGAGGGGTTAGACTTGATATTTCTGAGATTGCAGAGGTGGAAGGAAATCTGTGTATAAGAAGGAAGGCACAGTTCAAACCCATGTTGTTCAAGGGTATTATAAAAATTATATGCATATTTCTGAACACAATCATCTCAATTCATACAAACAAAGCAACATTCAACTCACTTTTATGATAAAAAGCATCAATGAGTAGGAATAGAAGGAACATTCTCCAACATTATAAAAACCATATATAACAAATGGGCCTAAAGACACAGAACATTCTACACAAAAACTACTGAACATACATTCTTCTCATCAGCACATGAAATATTCTACAAGATTGATCATATTTTAGGCCACAAAACATGTCTCAACAGATTCAAAAACAATGGAAATCTACCATGTGTCTTCACATACCACAGTGGAATAAAACTAGAAATCAATTCCAAGAAAATCACTTAAACCTACACAAGTTCATGAAAATTAAACAATCTGCTGCTGAACAATTATTGGGTTAATAATGAAATCAAGACAGAAAGAAAAAGATTCCTTGAACTGAAAAAGGGAACACAGCTATCAAAAATCTGTGGGATTCAGCAAAAGCAGTCCTAAATGGAAAATTCATAGCCCGAAAATGCCTACATCAAAAAGACAGAAAGATCACAAATTAACAATTTAATGGCACATCTCAAGGAACTAGAAAAGGAAGAACAAGCCAAACCCAAATCCAGCAGAAGAGAAGAAATAGCTAAAGTCAGAGTAGAACTACATGAAATAGAAAACAATAAAAAAAAACACACAAAGGATAAACAAAACAAAAAGATGGCACTCTGAAAAGACAAACAAAATTGATAGACCTCTTTCCAGATTAACCAGGAATAGAAGAGAAAGGACCCAAATAAGCTCAATCAATCAGAAGTGAAAAAAGAGATATTACAACTGATACCACAGAAATACGAAATACTATCTTTAGATATTATGACAATCTCTATCACATAAACTTGAAAAAACAGAGGAAATGGAAAAATATCTGGAAAAACACAACTTCCTAAGACTCAGTTAGGAAGAAATAGAACCCCTGACCAATAATGAGCAGTGAAATCAAAACAGTAATAAAAAAGCTTCCAACAACACCAATAAAAATGCCCCTAACCAGATAGATTTACAGTTGAGCTCTACGAGACCCACAAAGAAGAACTGGTACATATCACAGAGAATTTGTTTCATAACATTGAGAAGAGGGAATCCTCCCCAACTGATATTACAAAGCCAACATAGCTGTGATACCAAAGCCAGGAAAGGACATAACAAAAACAAAAAACTACAGACAAATATCTTTTATGAATATATATATGCAAAAATCCTCAATAAAATACTGTTAATAAGAAACTGAATTCAACAACACATCAAAAAAATAATAATAATCCACCACGACCAAGTGGGCTTCATCCCAGGGATTCAAGGATAGTGCAATATACATAAATAAAAAAATGTGATTCACCACATAAACAGAAGCAAAAACAAAGACCATATGATTATCTCAATAGATTTTTAAAAAGCATTCCATAAAACCCAGCACACATTCATGATAAAAACCCTCAACAAATGAAGTACAGAAGGAACATAGTGCAAAATTATAAAAGCTTATATGACAAACCCACAGCCAAACTCATACTGAATGGGGAAAAGTTGAAAGCATTCCCACTAAGGACTGGAACAAAGTAAGAGTGCCCATTGTTACCACTTCTATTCAAGATAGTGCTGGAAGTCCTGGCTAGAGCAATCAGGCAGGAGAAAGAAATAGAGGGTATCCAAATTGGGAAACAGGAGGTCAAACTATAATTTTTCACCAGTGATATGATCTTATATCTAGAATACCCCAAAGACTCCACCAAGAGACTCCTGGAAGTAATAAATAATTCAACCAAGTCTCAGGTTACAAAATCAATGTACAGAAATCAGTAGCATTTCTACACACCAATAACAGTTAAGCTAACAGTCAAATTAAAGACTCAATGTCATTCACAATCACTACAAAGAAAATAAAATACCTAGGAATATACTTAACCAAAGAGATGAAAGATCTCTACAAAGAGAACTACAAAACACTGAGGTAAGAAACTGTAGATGACACAAACAAATGGAAAAGCATATCATGTTCATGGATCTATATCAATACTGTTAAAAATGCCCATACTGGCCAGGCGTGGTGGCTCACGCCTGTAATCCTGGCACTCTGGGAGGCCGAGGCGGGCGGATTGCTCAAGGTCAGGAGTTCGAAACCAGCAGGAGCAAGAGCGAGACCCCGTCTCTACTATAAATACAAAGAAATTAATTGGCCAACTAATATATATAGAAAAAATTAGCCAGACATGGTGGCACATGCCTGTAGTCCCAGCTACTTGGGAGGCTGAGGCAGCAGGATTGCTTGTGTCCAGGAGTTTGAAGTTGCTGTGAGCTAGGCTGATGCCATGGCACTCACTCTAGCTGGGCAAAAAAAAAAAAAAAAAAAAAAGAATGCCCATTGCCCATACTACCCAAAGTGATCAAAATACCAAAAGTCATATTTCACAGATCTAGAAAAAATAATTCTATGCTCTGTTTAGAACCATAAAAGAGCCCGAATAACCAAAGCAATCCTAAGGAAAAAGAATAAATCTGAGAGCATAACATTACCAGACTTCAAACTATACTATTAATACAAGGCTATAGTAACCCAAACAGCATGGGACTGGCACAAAAATAGATACATAGACCAATGGAACAGAACAGAAAACCCAGATATAAAACCATCTACCCATGACTAACTGATCCTTGACAAAGCAGACAGAAATGCACACTGGGAAAGATAAGCCCTTATTCCATAAATGGTACTGGAAAAGTTGGATAATCACATGCAGAAGAATGAAATAGGATGCATCTCTCTTACCATTAAAAATAATAATAATTCAAAATGAATAGAAGACTTAATTGTAAGGCTTCAGGCAGGAGAATCCTAAAGCATTTCAGAGGAAAATGTAGGAAAAACTCTTCTAGATATCAGCCAGGTATAGAATTTATGACTAGGACCCCAAGGGTAATTACAACAATAACAAAGATAAGTAAATGGGACTTGATTAAATTAAAAAGTTTCTGCACAGCAAAGGAAATGATCAACAGTACAAATAGACAACCTATAGCATGTGAGAGAATATTCGCAAACTATACATCTGATAAAGGGTTAATACCCAGAACCTTCAAAGAACTCAAACAAATTAGCAAATTAAACAACCCCATTAAAATGTGTGCATAAGACATGAACAGGAGATTTTCAAAAGACGTCAGACAAATAGCCAATAAACATATGAAAAAGTGCTCAACATTACTAATCATCAGGGAAATGTAAATTAAAACCATAATGAGAAATCACCTTACCCCTGTTTGACTGTCTTTTATTCAAAAGTCCTAAAACACTAGATGCTGGCGTGAATGTAGAAAGAAACACTTATACTCTATTGGTGGGGGTGCAAATTAGTACAACCTCTATGGAAAATAGCATGGAGATTTCTCAAAGAACTAAAAGTAGAACTATCATTGTATCCAACAGTCCCAACTGGGTATCTACTCAAAAAAAAAAAAAAAAAGAAGTTATTTTATGAAAAAGACGCCTTCACTCTAACGTTTATTGCAGCACAATTCATAATCACAAAGATGTAGAATCAACCCAAGTGCCCATTAATTCATGAGTGAATTAACTAAATGTGGCATTGTATACCACGGAGTACTACTCAGCCATAAAAAAGGACAAATTAATGCCTTTTGCAACAATTTGGATGGGACCGGAAACCATTATCCTAAGTGATATATCTAAAAAATGGAAAAATAAACAGAACATGCACTCACTATTAAATTGGAATGAACCAATGAGCATACATGTGCACAGAGGAAAGTAAAACTCCATGGAAATTATGCAGGGGGTATGGGGGAGGAAGGGATGGGTGAAAACCTACCTAATGGATACGGTGAACATTATTTGGGACACAGTTATATCTGTGACTCAAGCATTATAAAAGTAGTCCATGTAGCCAAAAGCCTTTGTAACTCCTTAATATTTTGAAAGAAAACAGAAAAAATAACCTATAAAAACCCTAGAAATACTGTTTACTCAATGCCGAAATACTGAATGTTTTTCACTATATATTTAAACATTTATGTATATAAACAGGTACATGCAATATAAACTCCAAAATACAGTACTGACATTTTTGCTTTAAAGAGTAATATTGTCATAACTTTAACAAAATTGAGAAATAAAAAGAAAATATATGAGTATATATGAAAAGAAAGACTTGTATATTTTTAATATATTTATTATTTATGTTATTCTATATTCCTTTCAAGAAATCTGAATTTATCATCTGGTAAGACTTTATGCTATAAAATTATTTATTTGAAAGATTTTTATGTATTTATATTAATTCTTGTTTGCTAGTGGATAAAGTCTCAATTTTTCTTTTTAAAATATCACTAATTCACCCTCCAAATAAGTTTTGGTATGTATAGAAATCTGAGTTGAGTGTTTAGTTTTTCTTTTGTTAGTTTAGAGATATCATTTCAGTATTTGATGACCCTCATAATTTCTGATGAGTTTCAGCTATCATTCCCATCATTGTTCCCTTTGATGTAATGGTTGTCTTTCCTTGGGCTACTTTTAAGATATCCTCCTAATCTCTGGACGTCGGTAGTTTAACCTGAAATGACTAAACGTGGGTTGGTTTTGTTTTTGATTTTACCATATTTTTCTCTTTGACATACATATTTCTCCTTTGTTCTTTTAAGTTGATATTTTCATCAATATTAGAAAGTTGTGAAGTATTATTTTTTAATATTTTTTACTTCATTTCTTGTCTTTTCTTCTAAGACTCAAATAACATATTCAATCTAATATTTGATATTGTCCTGAAGTACACTGAAGCTTTTTTAAGTCATTGATCTTTTTCTCTCTGTTTTTCTATATCAAATAATGTCTTTACATTTATTTCAATAATAGTGACTGTCTTTTTGCCATCTCCAATCTTCTGTTAAATTAATTAAATATTTAATTTTTTTATTTGGCATGTCAGCTCTGAAATGTCCAGTTCATTTTTCTAAATGTATATTTCCAAATATCTTCTGAGATTCCTTGATTCCCTACCTGTACATAAATTAAACATATATCTTTCATTAAGTTCTGAAATATATTTATATTAGCTGCTTTCTATTGTTATTTGCTAATTACTAATTCAAATATTCACAAGATTGCTGTCTGTTGGCTTTATAAAAATTATTATTGAGTATGAGTCATATTTCCTGTTTTTTTGCCTCCTTTATAATTTTTATGGCATATTAGATATGTTTTAGAGACTCTATATTCTGCTATATTTCTCTGACAAATATTTCTATAGTTCTTGTTCTTCTACAAGGTAGTTAATTTAGCTGGATTCAAATTCAAAAGTCTGTCTTACGTGAAGTGACCATCAGCTGAAATCTCTCTTTAGATCTTTCACTCTTCAGCTTCTTTATGCAGGGCTCTGTGGGGTCACTCCTATGGTGCATAATTTGGCAGTCAGCAGAGGATTTCATAAGTGGATTTATTAGTGGATTTTCGGGGGTCTCAACCCCTTTATGGCTCATTTCTTTATAGGACTCCAACCCCCTGGTTTTGTGTCTATTCTGACAGCCAGAAATTGTCCTCTGATACTTCAAACCAGTAAGGCAGTGGTTTTCTATAGCCTGTGATCTCAGCAAAAAGCTCCAAGGTTGTAAATTTCACCCGCCTGATCTCTCTAAAGCCTAGTACAGTCCTGTTTGTAACAATTCTTCAGTTCTGTCAAATAGGGCTTTAAAAATGTTTGTCCGTGTTTTATAATTGTTGTCTATCAGAAGACTAAACTAAGCTACTAAAAATTTACCAATTAATTGTTTTAATTTTAATTATGTTTTTAGTTTATTTCTGATAATTATATTATTTATCCAATCAACTTCTCAATTCTTTGTAGTTACTTATTGCATATACTTTAAAGCTTATTTTTTTCTTTATACACATTTAACAAAGCCATATTTGAAATCCTTATGATTCTATATTAGTTTTATTTTGTTTCTGCTGGTTCTTTTTCATGGTATCCTACCTCTTTTGTGAGCATTGTTATTTTTTATTGTATACTACACATTTTCTATTTAACTTTTCTGTGACTTGGGTTGAATTTAGTTTTATCTAGAGAATTTCTGTATTTGTTTTTTTTCAGTATGTAGGGGTGCTACTAATTTGGGTTACTATAAATTTAATTCCCAACTTGGAAGTTTTTGAACCATCCAAGGTGTAAACAAACTTAAAAGCTCTCTTGTTTCAAATTCTCTGTCACATTTTACTGCCCCCACCCGCTATGTCAAAATATTATATTTTCCATGTTGTTTGCTTTAATTTGGAATATGTTTAGATCATTTGAATAAGCTATAACTATTTGGTATTCCCATTTTTTGTGAGTGTCATGAGACAATCCACTTTGTATAGGACCCAGACTTAGGCAGCTCTTCTCTGTTTCTCTGAGTCTGCGAAGACCAAATCTCCAGTCCCCCTGGTGATGATGTGCCTTGACGTGGAAGCCAATAGCTGAAATGAGCTTGCTATTCTATTATTCTCCTTTCACTGAGTCCCTCTTCTGAAAGTTTGTTTTACAGATTGATCATCCATAATCCAGTAATCAGAAATCTGAAAAGCCCCAGAATCTGAAACTGTTTGAGCACCAAAAATGATGCCATAAATGTTAAATTCCACAGCTAACGTAATGTGATAACTTGCAGTCAAAACTTTGTTCCATGCACAAAATAAAATTACTTTATATGTGCATAAGGTGTATATGAAACATACAATAATTTCATGTTTAGCCTTGGATACCATCCCAATATTTCTTATTATAACTATGCACATATTTCAAAATACAAAAACATCCAAAATCCAACACACTTCTGGTCCCAAGCATTTTGGTTAGCAGATACTGTAGTCAACTTGTTCTTATTTATTGAATCACTTCTATTTTAAGACTTTCCTAAATTAGATTTATAAAAGTACTTTTAAATTATTTTTAGGAGAAGGCCTTTAGATTACTGGGAAAAAAGTACTGGAAACTAAAAAATATATTATTTACTTAATCTTCATAAAAATCTTATATTAATGGACAATGATATGAGTCATTGACATGTCTATTTTCAAAGCAAGGAAACTTGAACTCACAAAGTTTAAATAACACTGTATGTAATCATAGGGTGTCGTAGAACTACAAATACAGATCTGTCCAATACAAAAGCCCATGTTTTTTCCAACATTGACATAGGTTTGAACACTGGCTTACCAAGTCTCTTGCTGTATTGTTCCAGCAAGGTGTACAGCTAGTGTTACAGCTAGTGTTACAGCGCTTGACCGGGGAAAGAAACAAGCCTCACAGGGAGAGTCGGAGAACAGTCTTTATTCCTTCAGCATGCTCAACCGACTTCTGACTTCTGACTCCTCCTTCCTTGTTCTCCTCCTGTTTTTATACCCTTGGTAGGACTCAAAAAGTATCCAGTGAGCAACAAGCTTTAACATCCAATCAGCAACAAGCTCTAACATCTAATCAGCAACAGTGGGATTCAAAAAGTATCCAATCAAGATCACATAGTCAGTGCAGCCAGAAGATGGGAGCAGGCGGCCAAGCACTGACCTCTGACCCAGACAGCGGGTGTGGGCCAGCGAGGTCCGGCCCCAGCTGCGCACACCCATCATGGCCTCCAACCGGCCTGCACAACGCCTGCCTGCAGGGATGTGGAGCAGCAGGGAGGCGGCGATGGGGGCATCCTGGCGCCCGACGGTTTTTCCCTGACAGTATGACAGACATTTTCAAATGTATAAAAATGTAACAATAAAGCCCATCATGCATGGTTGCTTCATTCTTAAATGAAATGACATGTGGTTGAATATATGTAATAACTAGTGGGGATCATTTATCAGATAACCTGACACTAAATAATTACTACAAGTAATAGCTATAAAGGTCTGTTATATTATTAATATATGCATAACATTTATATGGGTACATATTTGCATTGAACTCATAATTATATTATTGGTTGCTATATAAATGATTGTTGAATAAATGCATTAAGATATACAAACAATGAGTAATCGATTAAATTGTTTGCAATAGTAGCAGTATCAGTTAGATAGAGCAGCCATGACTCTGCCTTCAGTATTTCCATGTTTTTTTTAGGTATTTTAGAAAGCCTATTGTGACTCCAAACACAGTTCAGAATGTTTGTGTTCCTAAAAACAGTTAAAACCATTTTCCAAACATTTGTGTTATACATAGAAAGAGTCGTGGCTGAGTGGTCTGAGCAATCAAACATTGATGTTGGAAGTCTGATCTTGACATCGGCTCCCAGTGCTGTTGCAAGCAAGTCACTTAACCTTGGGTTTCAAGTTTTTCATCTGTAAAATTGGGATAAAAACACTTACCTTCCCCTCAGGAAAATGTGAAGAATTCTGAAAGTAAATGTGCTAGAAAGTGCTTTGAATGTGAATGTAACTCCCGAGATAGGAAAAGATCACTCCCTTCTTTTTGTTTCTATTCCCACTAATATTACCTTCCTCAGTGGAAGAATGAAGTTTCGTAGAATCTGAAGCATTGAAAAGCCAGAAAACTGGTCTCAGAACAATTTCACTGTTAATCTCTCCATGGCACTGCCAGGTGTGCAGAAAGTGGAGACAGTATGTTGAACAAAGGAGACTCTACCTCCTTTACACTAGGTTTCCTAAAATCAGCTTACTAAGACTATTCTGATTATAATTTTACCAGAATGTTCAGAATTTTCCCCAAGGAACATATTTGACCTAGGAAAATATCAAGACATTTTGAAAGCTTGAAAAACTACCAAAACAATAAATCTGTAAAAACTGAAGTTTATCTCTATAAAGTCCTCAATGAGGAAAAGATAAAATAAAAAATGAGGTTACCATGGGTCAGTCTGCTTGGGGCTATTTTTCATTTCTCTCACAAGCCCTGGGGACACAGCTTCCTTCTTTCATGTTGATGTGCTTACATCAAGCTACTTTGTCCAGTCTGAACCACAGTCAAATGGAAACCCAGGGAAATTCTGAGTAAGCAATCCATTTGAATGTGTCAGACAGAGGTGGGAAAAAGCACAAAATAACTGGACCAAGAGTTGGAAATCATGACCAGGTAAAGTTCTGGGTATAAATGAGGAGTTGCAGCTTTCAGAAGTTTCCTGAACTGAAGAGGTAGCTCTATAAAGAAGAATGGACAAGAAGAGAAGTAAGACAGCCTGATACACTCTAGAACTTGGAGTTTTTCTGCCCCTCTAGCTGCAAAAACTGAACACTGTGTCAGTTGTCCCAAGCTACTCCATGCCTTAGAGTAGGTAAACAGTCAGAACTTCTCTGTTTTCAATGCATTTTCCCTAGACACCTGGCAAACAATCACCTGAGCAACAGAGGGAACATGGGGAAGAGGCTCCAGACCCGCACAGGCATTTTATCTTCATTGTTTCAACTCCCGCCTGAAAATATAGTTGGAAGGTTAAGAGCTCATCAAAACACCCAGACCACTACTTCTTTCAACACAGCACTTAAATGCAGTCAAGGAGCACAAAACAGTCAAAATGAAGCAATCTTTATTCCCTCATTATAGGTTGCATCTCTATGGACCTTATAGACTCGGAGAAACAATTCTTAGGAGTCTCTGACCAGAAGCTCAATTCTGAGCTTCTTTGAATAGCCTTCCTGTAAACTCCTTAGCACTAAGTAGAATGCCAATAAAAGCCCACTACAAGTAAGTTTGCATTTAGTCCACTGTTAATTGGTTTCTCCTTGTATTTGATACCATTTACTCTTACTTTTATCATTTAGAGAAACATAATCTCTGATGTGAAAACATGAGCAAGTGTGATAAAGACATTCTAAGAGTGAAGTTGAATGACGAGTGTAATTACATAATTTTTAAAACAGTAAGCATTAGCTGGAGCTAGAAATTGCTACAATGTATGCTGTCCATATGATCATTTTTATTATTCCAAACATATTTGCAAGTGTATACATATTAACGGCTATCTTTTATTACATAATGCTAGCTATCTTGGTGTGCATATGTCTACTCTTAGCTCCTGATATAAAAGAACACATAAAGGTAGAGTTAAAAAGCTAGACCATCATGGTACTCAAGTCTACACTTTCTCATTCTGATGTTGGAAACAATACCAAGGCCCCCAAAAGCAACAAAATCCCTTTAACCAGAGTAAAGGAAATAGCTTCAAGTAGCAGCCAATAATTACAAGTAATTATTCAAAACAATGTGACAATAGCCACAGTTCAGAAAGGTCAACCATAAAAATTATTTAAAAAACAAATAAATAAATAAATGTAGAGGGGGTAATTCTACTTATCAATAACAAAGATTCAACAAAAAAGTGAAAAAAGTACCTGGGTGGGAGCTGTACCTCTTCTGCGCTGTGTGACACTGCGGAGCATGAGGGAGGCAGGGCTTCAGGGCCTGATACAGACTCACGTTCAGCAAGGAAGCTGGCGAGGTTCAGCGTCACCTTGACCCTTCCTACAAACTGTAGAAAGGATATATCACAGTACTTGGGGACTATTGTAAACAGCACCAGTGCCAAAAATCATAGCATCTTTAAGAAAAGAAACTGCCTTCAAAATAAAATTAAGTCATAAGTGAATAGGATCAGAATACAGATTTGCAAAGTTACATAAAATGATTAAATAGCCTTTAGGTTATCAGTACTTGATCAACTTATATTACTACATATGAAGAAAAAAAAGTATTCAATGCGAAGGAGACCTTATGGTCTCCTTATGGTGAAGCCTAGAAGCACAGGATAGAGTGTGTCTATGATTGGTGGTAGCAGTATAGTATTTTCCAAGGAAAAGGGACATTCAGTTAACAATTTCCAGATACTATGCCAAGGAGCATTACCATAAAATGAATGCAACAAAATATCTTAGCTTGTGGGCCTTTGATACAAACCCATCTCTATCGCCTTCTCCTGATTTCAGGTTTCCAAGGAAACTCAAGGTTGGCATAATAGAATAAGAGAACATTAATGATGGTAACTTCTATTCTTGGTTTTCACATGAGGACAAATATTGGGTCTTCATAATAACATGTCTTATTATAAGTGAATAAATTTTTATCCTACTTTTTTATATCTTGGTAAAATGTGTTAAAATGTATGTACTCTGGAGAGCTAGATATACTTCCTATACTTTGACATAATATGAACCAACAAGGTATGAGAGAAGACCATAGATGTTGGAAAAATTACCCAAATAGCAAATGCTTCTCAAGAGGTATCTAGTTATAAGGGTTGCATCTGTGGTTTCATAAAGGTGATATCCAGGTCTTATCTTATGACTAAGAAATAATAATTTTATTTTTTACTCTATATACTTCATATCATTGAGGATAAACTCCATTACATTTTATCACCCTGCTGCCTTTTATGAGAGTGTTTTATAGGAGAATAGGGTACAAGTGAATATATACTATTTTAGAGACATAGTGGAGATATAGAAAAGGCCTTTCTCTCAGGGATCCAATATATATGATTGCAAACACATATAAATAATATATTAATATTATAATAAAACTAATAATAGCATTATATTCACCATTAAATGGAAATAAAAAAGATAGAATGGACATTTTAACAGTGTTCATTCTGCCAATCCATGAGCATGATATGTTTTTCCATTTGTTTATATCCTTTGCAATTTCATTCCTCAGTGTTTCATAGTTCTCGCTATAGACATCTTTCATCTCCTCAGTTAAATATATCCCTAGGTATTACCCAAAGTGTTTTACAGATTTCATGCAATCCCCCTTAAAGTACTAATGTCAGTTTTTAGCAAATGTAGAAAAAATAATTCTATGCTTCATGTGGAACCAGAAAAGACCCAGAATAGCCAAAGTAAGCTTAAGCTTAAGCAAAAAGAACTAATTGGGAGGCATAAATTTACCAGACTTCAAGCTATACTACAAGGCCATGGTAACCCAAACACCATGGGACTGGCACAAGAACAGAGACATAGACCAATGGAACAGAACTGAGAACCCAGATATAAAACCATCTCATATAGCTACCTGATCTCTGACAAAGCAGAAAAAAACATACACTGGGGAAAAGAATCCTTATTAAATACATGGTGCTGGGTAAATTGGATAGCCACATGTAGAAGACTGAAACAGGATCTGCACCTCTCACCTCTCACAAAAATTAATTCATGGTGGATAACAGACTTAAACCTAAGGCATGAAACTATAAGAATTCTAGAAGAAGAGGTAGGAAAAACTCTTACAGATATCAGCCTAGACAAAGATTTTATGAAGAAGACCCCAAAGGCAATCACAGCAACAACAAAAATAAATAAATGGGACCTGATCAGATTAAAAAGCTTTTGCATAGCCAAGGAGACAATCAATAGAGCGAATAGACAACCTACAGAATGGGAGAGAATATTTGCATGCTACACATCCAATAAAGGGCTAAGAACCAGAATCTACAAAGAGCTCAAGCAAATCAGCAAGAAAACATCAAACAACTCCATTAAAAAGTCAGCAAAAGGCATGAACAGAACTTTTCAAAGGAAAATAGACTAATGGCCAATAAGCATATGAAAAAATGCTCAGGGAAATGCAAATCAATCCACAATGAGATATTACCTAACTCCAGTGAGAATAGCTCTTATGAAAAAGTGCCATAATGAAGAGAGGCCAGGGAAGCTAGTAAACATCCTACAGTGCACAGGACAAGAATTATCCAACCCAAAATGTCAATAGCGTTCAGACCAAAACCCCCTGAAATAAAGGGTCAATAAAGTGGGCAAAAAAAAAAAAAAATCACAGATGCTGGTATGAATGCAGAGAGAAAGGATCACTTACACAGTGCGGATGGGACTGCAAGCTTGTACAACTTCTACGGAAATTAATATGGAGAAACCTCAAAGAACTAAAGATATTAATGGAACTATCATTTGATCCAGCAATCCCACTACTGGGTATTTACCCAAAGGAAAAAAAGATATTTTATAAAAAAAGACATCTGCACTCGAATGTTTATAGCAGCGCAATTGTAAAAATGTGGAAACAACGCAAGTGCCCATCAGTACATGAGTAGATCAATAAAATGTGATACATATATTACTCAGTCAGCCAGCCATAAAAAATGGTGAACTAATAATACCTTTTGTGAAAACCTGGATGGAACTGCAGGCCATCGTTTCATGTGAAGTATCACAAGAAATGAAAAACAAAATCTATATATACTCACCACTAAATTGAAACTTATAGATCAACACCCATTTGTACATATGGTAGTAAAATTCAATGGAAATCAAGCAAGTGGGAGGGGAGAGCAAGGGATGGGTAAATTCACACATAACGAACACAATGCACACTATGTGGGTGATGGACACACTTATAACTTTGACTCAAACTGTACAAAAGCAATACATGTAACCAAAATGTCTGTACCCCCATAATACTCTCAAATTAAAAAAATAAAAGACAGAACGATTCCTTGCCTAAGAGGAGAGATGATAAATTGTGTATTGCCAAGGGGGTTGGTGCTTAGAGACAATGTCATTACTCATAGGGGATGAGAATCTGAAGCTGAGAAACTTCATAAACTACAAAAGAAATTTACTTTTTATGTTACTAATAGAGTGAGATGCCCAGTTTTGCAGAGCTTATGCTACGCAGTCCACCATGTCTGCGTTCACTGGGTGCCACTGCGGCATGCTTACCTTGTTATTCCCAATAGGAAAGGCCTGTCCAAGCCCCAGTGATAGGCTGGCTCTGCATTAGTTTGCCTTACATAAGTTTTCTGCCTTTATATCTTCACAAAGTCCTGTGAAGTCATTGTTAGAATCATTTTAGAGATGAGGGCCCTGAGGTCAGAGTGTTAAAGGAAACTGCTTGGGGTTACATAGTCAATAGTGTTAAAACCAGGGTTGGAACCAAGGTTAGTTTTCTCCAAGGCACATACTCTTTCAATTATGTACTCTTATTTTGAATTGCAAGTCACCATCTGGCTTTTTAGCAAGAGTATAGGTTGGCACAATTAGAACTGAAGTCTGAACATTATTTATTCCTTTGCCATTGAGGCTATGTTGATGACTTAGGCCTCAAGAGAAAAAAAAAGAAACAAAGCACACCAATGACAACAATTAAGGGTATTGACATAAAAAAGACGTTGTTTATGTATGTTTCTACATATTTATTCCTCATTTTAATATTACTTGCAAAATTATTTTATAGATGTTTATTTTATAAGGAAATTTACAACTATAGTATTCCAGGTTCCACTTTATTACAAAGGAGCCAGCCAAGTAATTTAATTCTAATTTGAATGTAAATTCTAAATGTGCAGTGCAGCTTATTACAATTTTAAAAATATTTATGTATTTGATTTTGCATTGATTGCTACCTTGTAATACTCAATGTTTCTACTACAGCACTATAATGTAATTGTGTTGTAAAAACCACCTTCCTGTGTTAAAACAATTTTGTGCATTTCACCAAAAAGAGTAGATCATTTCAGATATATGTTTTCCTATTTGTTTAATAGGAAAAAGAAAATCTCATCCTAGTATGGTTGGCTTATAAATGTCATTTGGAAAATGAATAGTTTCATAAAAACTTAATATTAAAGTTTATTTTGGCGGGGGGGGGGGGTGCTGGTAGACCAACCCAGTTACTGTGCTCGGGCATTCAGCATATCTTAGAACCAGACTCATTGATTGTTGGAGTTATTTCAGTACCCCACATCATCACAGGAGCTCTGAGAAGTAAATACATTACTGAAGGTAGCCAGGGTAAAAAGCAAATGTAACCAAAATAGCAACTGGGACCTTGTGCAGCTTCTGATTTTGCCTGCTCTTGAATTGGATCAGATTTTTCTGCATCCTTAAAAATGGCAGATACTATTCATCAAAAACTAACAATTGCAATCCTATAACAAATAAGGAACTCCAAAGGTACCCTAAATTCCAAAATAAGACAAATACTTTCTAAGCCTCGGGTCGATTGATCAGCTGAAGAAAACAGTAATCATAGCATGGTTGCCATCCAGGATTTTCTATTTCATGCAGGTTCACTGGTCTTCTGTCTAGCCTTGCCTTTGGTACTTTTGCACTTGAAAAGGGCCAGTTTCAAAATTCGTCTTCCCTGAACCTTGCATGATCATCAATAGTTATTTTCAGGATTGGCAGCAGGAACTACAGAAGCTGTCTACCACAGCTTTGAGCTGATTTTTCCTGATGACCTATGACCAAGTAGTGAATGGACACAATGTATGTCAGCAGCCACTATGTAATGGACATTAAAATAGGAACACTAAAAACCAATACCAGATTTCCAGGTAGTATCAGCTTATATTGTCATCTGAGAAAGGTCATAGGCATACTGTCTTTAGTTTTGCTCATTGATTTAGGGAGGCATACACCTCTTATTCCTTGGATTTCAGTATGTTCCTGTGTTAGTCATTTTAGAAAAGCCACTGTATGCTTATTTCTAGTTTCAATAATAGAAGGGAGACAGTGGTTGCATCCATATAATCAAATTGATATAAGATGGATATAATATTAAAGGATGTAAAATAAATCCTTTCATTTGTAGTGTTTCATTTTTTTTAATTGTTTAAATTCTGTTCAGCAAACATGTAAAGATAATTGGCCTGTTCTTTGACCCTACTGAGGTCTGGGGCAAGGGGAAGTTGGAGGTGTCAGAAAATGCTTAGAAAAGGTGATAGTAAATAAAAATGACTGAATACTAAAATGTACCAGAAGCATTGTATAAATTATCATACATAATTCAAGATAACTTCATCACATTATTATTTCAATTTTACATTAGAGGAAATAGAGGCTCAGAAATGTGAACTAATTTGCTCAAATCCCCAAGGCTATTGGTAGATCCAGTATTTGTAGTCTAATCTCTTGATGCTGAGGACAGTATTTGTTACATTGTATGGTATGGCCTCCCATGTAAGGGTAAAGGCATGCAGAATAACCATTTTTTATCCTTAAAATTAACTGATCCTTGATCCTTTTGACCAAACTGACAATCTCTTGAGTATTTATCCAGAGATCTATTCAGAGATAGGAACTAAGCAGCGATAGCACGAGGCCTGTGTGATAAGGAGCTGATGCCTATTGTTTGTACTTCTGAAATTGTAAGGAGACCATGACAATTACTGTATTTGGCACCAGAGGGAACAGTGACCCCCACTCTGTAGGTGATAGAACTGGGCATAAAATCTTAGAAGAGAGATAAAAAGCTATATCAGTTTGTAATTTTTCTGGATCATTTATATAAAAAGTTATTGAACTTACTAAGATTTTCACCATTGAAAAAGTACTAAATAAATTAGTAACAAGTAAATTGTCAAAACGATCATATGTTTGAATAAATTGTATAGATAGCAATTATACAAATTCTGGTAAGAATTTTGGACCAAGGGAGAATAGTTGCTATTGAATAGTACAAAATTACAATTATTATCTCAAAGCATGTACATATTTGTTCTTAATGACTGCAAACATGTAGTCTTCATTCAGTGACAGCCTGACACAATGTGAGAAAGGAATTTGGGGAGCAGCTGGGTGTGTGGGAGGTTGAATTACACATCCACAACCTACTTGATTTGTAACTTTGAATTAATTGGAAACTTTTCTGACCATTTGTTTAGTCTTCTTAATAACTGAGAATAATAGCATCTTTAACACAGGAATACAACAAATTAAATATGTGAAATATCCTAGCAGAATGCATTGCTTGTTGTCAGCCCTCAATAAATGTTAATTTCTCTTCTCTTACATATAATTAATCCAACCCCATTCAATTGGTAAATACAATGGACGTATGTGCCCAACCAATCTCCTTACAGTGAATTTGGTACACAATTATTCAAAACAATAAAAGAATTCTCTGTTTTTTAAAATGTTACTCTTTAACATTTCATGAACTCCTTAAGAAAATGTCTAATTGATAGACTTTGTGTTGGTTTCTTTTTCATGTTTGTTTTCTGTCATAAGTTTCCTCAACTCTTGCCTCTGCTTCTCATAATGTGTTCTAATAATCTAGAAAAAAATATTCTACTGAAATCCTAAACTACCAGCTAAAAAAGGAGCTTTTCATCAGTAAGACTGACAGTTACTTAATGAATGACACATTTTTAAATTACATCCGCCTTCTTGCTGGTTCAAAACATCTGCAGACTTTACAAATTAGTAATATGTCATTTAACCATTTTCTTATTCATGGAAAAGACCCTGACATCTAATGGTCATGATATGGTTAGATATTTGTCCCCTCCAACTCTCGGGTTGAAATTTGATCTCCAATGTTGAAGGTGGGCCTGGTAGGAGGTGTTGGGGTCCTGGGGCCTCATTCCTCATGAACAGCTTGGTTCCCACCTTGAGGTAATAGTACTCCCTCTATTAGATCCCCTAAAAACTTACCATTAAAAAGAACTTGGCACCTCCCTCTACTCACTCTCTCTTGTTCCTTCTCTTGCCATGTGACACACCTGCGCCCCTTTCACATGCCACTACGATCAGAAGCTTCCTGAAGCCCTCACCAGAAGCAGATGCCGGCACCATGCATCTTGCATAGGCTTGACACAGAACCGTGAGACAAATAAACCTTTTGTCTTTATAAGTTACACAGCCACAGATATTCCTATGTAGCAACAGAAAACAAACTAAGAAAGATAAGCTCTATAGTTTTGATTAAAATGCATTTATTAGTATGAAAACATTTTTCTCTTATTCTTGACATTGGAAAAATTTTAAAAATCTCCCCAAGTACTTCTGGCTTGACTTTATTTGGAAGAAAATATTTGCTGTTCAATCAGATTTTATTAATCTGAACTCGAAAGCAAAATCTCCATTTCTACCACTGTACAACAGAAATAGTTGCTTGTAAGAAAAAGGAATCTGAAACAAAGATTCGTTCATTGCAACTGCAGGGAAAGAGACAACCAGACAAATGTTATTCTTTCATCAAAATTTCATCAATTGGAGGAATTTCTTAATAATAAAAGAATAGTTCATGGAAAGCAAATATTGATTACATCACCAATTCCTTTTCTTTCTTGTCACTCTAGTCAGAGTGATGTAGAAATATGAGTTGCCTATAGCTGACACACTAGGGATTAATCAACCATTTCAAAGTACAATCTAATCCGGAGATCATTTTCCTCCGGTTATACAAGGTGTCCCAAAAGTCACCATACACAGGGAAAATGGGAAATTTTATGGAGACTACAAAGGAGAATTTACCCATTCTTCCTCCCCATCCCCTGTAACTTCATTTCTGTTGAGTTTTACTTCCATATGTACATATAAGTGTTGATCGATTAGTTTCAACTTAGTACTGAGTGCATGTGGTGTTTGTTTTTCCATTCTTACAATACATCACTTAGAAGAATGGTCTCCAGATCCATTCAGGTTGTTACAAAAGATTCTAGATTACCTTTTTCATGGCTGAGTAGCACTCTATGCTACACATAATCCACTTATGTACTGATGGGCACTTGGGTTGTTTCCGCATCTTTGTGATTGTGAATTGTCCTGCTATAAACATTCAAATGCAAGTGTCTTCTTTTATAAAATGTCTTTTTTTCCTTTGAGTAAATACCTAGTAGTAGGATTGCTGGATCAAATTCTAGGTCTACTTTTAGTTCTTGTGGTATCTTCATACTACTTTCCATAGAAGTTGTACTAGTTTTCAGTCCCACCAGAAGTGTATAACTGTTCCTTTCTCTATGCATACGCCCAGCATCTGTTGTTTGGGGACTTTTGGATAAGAGCCATTCTCAGTGGACTTAAGTGGTATCTCGCTGTGCTTTTAATTTGCATTTCCCTGATAATTAGAGACATCAAGCATTTTTTCATGTATTTATTGCCATTAGTCTAACTTAATTTAAAAAGTTTCTGTTCATGTCTTTTGCCCACTTTTTAATGGGATTGATTTTTTTCTTGCTGATTTGCTTGAGTTATTTGTAGATTCTGGTTATTAGCCCTTTACCAAATGTATAGCATGCAAATATTTTCTCCCATTCTGTAGTTTGTCTATTTGCTCTATTGATCATCTCCTGGACTGTGCAGAAACTTTTTAATTTGATAAGGTCCCATTTATTTATTTTTAATGCTACTGCAATTGCTTTTGGAGTCTTCATAAATTCTTTGCCTAGGCAAACTCCAGAAGAATTTTTTTCAACATCTTCTTCTAGAATTCTTACAGTTTCTTGCCTTCTGTTTAAGTCTGTTATCTTTTGTGAATTAATTTTTGTGAGTAGTGAGAGATGCACATCCTGTTTTTGTCTTCTACATGTGGCTGTCCAATTTTTCTAGTACCATTTATTGAGTAGGGATTCTTTACCCAGTGTATGTCTTTATCTACTTTGCTAAAGATTAGGTGGCAATAAGAGGATGGTTTTATATCTTGGTCCTCTGTTATGATCCATACATCTATGTCACTGTGCTTTTGCCAGTAATGTGCTGTTTTAGTTACTATAGCTTTGTAGTATAGCTTGAAGTCCAGTAAAATGATGCCTCCCAATTTGTTCTTTTTACATAAGCTTGCATGGGCTATTTGGGGTCTTTTCTAATTTCATACATGTTATAGAACTATTTTTTTTTAATCTGAGAAAAATGACATTGGTATTTTAATGGGGATTGTGCTGAATCTGTAAATCACTTTGGGTAATATAGATATTTTAACAATATTGATTCTGCTGGTCCATGAGTGTGATATGTTTTTCTATCTATTTACATTCTCTGCAATTTCTTTCCTCAGTATCTCTTAGTTATCCCTATAGAGATCTTTCCCCTCCTTAGTTAAATGTATTCCTATGTATTTTATTCTCTTTGTTGCTATTGTGAAAGGTGTTGCATCTTTGATTTTATTCTCAGCTCGAATGTTGTTGGCATATATGAAAGCTACTGATTTACATACATTGATTTTGTAACCTGAGACTTTGATGAATTTATTTATCAATTCAAGGAGTCTCTTGGTTGAATCTTGTTTCACACTTGATTTTACCAATCTACAAAGAACTATACTGCAGAAATTATTCCATAACATTAAGAAGGAAGGAATCTTCCTGAACTCATTTTACTAAGCCAGTATTACCTTGATATCAAAGCCAGGAAAGAACACAACAAAAAAAAGAAAACCACAGGCTGATATCCTTTATGAATATAGATGCAAAAATTCTCAATAAAATCTTAACAAACAGAATTCAGCTGCACATTAAAAAATAATTCACCATGACCAAGTGGGCTTCATCCCAGAGATGCAAGGATGGTTCAACATATGCAAATCTATGAATAGAATTCATCACATAAATAGAAGCAAAAACAAAGACCATATGATCCTTTTGATAAATTATAAAAACCATATATGAAAAACCCACAACCAACATCATACCAAACAGAGAAAAATTGAAAGCATTTCTGCTTAGAAATGGTACCAGACAAGATTGCCCACTATCACCACTTCTATTCAACATAGTGCTGAAAGTCCTAGCCAGAACAATCAGACAAGAGAAGGAAATCAAGCATATCCAAATGGGGAAAGAAGAGATTGAATTATCACACTTTGCTGATGATATGATCTTACATCTAGAAAATCCCAAAGATTCAATGAAGATGTATATCTTATCAGTTAGGTTGTTTCTGAGAAACTATGGCAGAGAGATGTTACATTCAGTTTCCCTAAGTTCCTTGTCTCAATTTTCTTATCTTTCTCTCTTTTGGTTGCTTTTTGATCCACCCAACAAAAAAAGAGCTGCTCTCAAATGAATAAATCTGATACTATTGCACTTTTACTTTAATGAAAGCTTTATATGTTTTATGACATATGTTTTTATGTATCTATATTCTTATTTGTGACAATAAAATAAATTAGGTATTTCTTAAATATATATTATACACAGATATTATATATAATATATGTTTATGTATACATAGATGTACACACAATAAAATTGAGTTAAAATATTTTTTTAAAGTTATTTTTTAAAAAGGGAAAACATAAGTAGAATGTTAGAATGTGTTCAAGGGAGATTCGTACTTTCCATGTCAACAATGAATCAAAAACTTAGTCCTGACTTTTCCAACAGCCAAAGCAAAGGGTAAAATGTTTGTCACATTATCTAATAAGAAAATTTGATTTGAAAACTTGATTACTTAAAATATGACTTTGATAACTTAAGAAAAGTTCTTCTGCAGTCTAAATGTCACTAAAGGAAACAAAAATTTCAATTTTCTTTAGCTGGTTTTTTGTTAGCCCCTCAATTCATGATAAGATAATACAGTAAAATTTAAAGGAATTCTATAAAAGAGTGTCCCAAAGCTTTCAAGTAATAATAAAATGTGCTTACTATAAATTCAGATTCCCCATTTCTATGCCAGACCTATGGAATCAGATCCTCTGGGGGAGAGGTTTGAGATTCTGAACTGATTTGATTTGATTTTGGATCATTTTATTGCAGTCATTGGATCTTATTTTCTTTGTTATATTTGGGTTTAAATAGAACTCTATTCTATTTTAGGTCCACTGTTTATTACCTGGTTGACCCTAGACCAATTATTTAAACTGTCCTAGATTTACTTTTAAATATACAGAGTAACTCATAAAATTGTTGTATGAGCAATGTTACTCATAAAATTGCTGTGAAGTTGAAATGGCATGCAGAAAATGCCATTTAGCTACATAGTAAATATTACTGTTATTCTTATCTCTATATTTCTAAGGGCAGTTTCTGTTTTCTGTTAAAGAAATGTTTGATATTGCTAGACTCACTGTGTAACCAGGCTGCTCTTTTGGCCCTTCAAATCACACCATGGGGACCAATGGATTGTTTACTTATAAGGGCAGAAATAATAGGTCCTTAACTTAGGGACCTATTCTCATTTAAAATATCCTTATTGTCATTTATAATTTTCAGGCATCCTTTCCTTGTATTTTCTGCTGGATACATAATCATTGCTAGTGTCTCCTTATGTCAAGTCCTACTTTGAATGAAAATATCAAATCCTTTGGCTCTTAATCTATACGCTTTATTTTTAATAATGCATGAGCTCCAGGTAAGTGAAGGTCTGAGTCTAAGGGTTTTACAAATAAGGTATTGTTTATGTTTTAATACAGCTCAATGATACATTTAGATACTATTTTATATATCATTTTTCATATGAAGGAACTAAGGCATAGAGAATTTCAGAAATTTTCTCAAGGTCACAGAGCTGGTAAAGACTGAGCTATAACTGACAAATCTGTTTGGGTTTCACTCAATATTCTTTCCACCAGGGCACATATTTCCTTTTCAATTTTTTTCATTGTGACAAAGTAACACATAAAATTTATCATCTAAAATATTTTTAATGTATAGTTCAATGGCATTAAATATAATACATTGATAACAATGTGAAAAGATCCCCACTATCCATCTCCATAACTCTTTTCATACTGTAAAACTGAAACTCTGTGCCCATTAGACAATAAATTTTTATTGCCCATCCCCTCATCCCTTGGCAAACACCATTTTACTTTCTGGTTTTGACCTTTTTTTTTTTTTTTGAGACAGAGTCTCGCTTTGTTGCCCAGGCTAGAGTGAGTGCCGTGGTGTCAGCCTAGCTCACAGCAACCTCTAACTCCTGGGCTCAAGCAATCCTGCTGCCTCAGCCTCCCAAGTAGCTGGGACTATAGGCATGTGCCACCATGTCTGGCTATTTTTTTCTATATATATTAGTTGGCCAATTAATTTCTTTCTATATATAGTAGAGACGGGGTCTCGCTCTTGCTCAGGCTGGCTTCGAACTCCTGACCTCAAGCAATCTGCCCACCTTGGCCTCCCAGAGTGCTAGGATTACAGGCATGAGCCACCCCGCCTGGCCACCATTTTACTTTCTGTCTCTGTGATTTTGACTACTCTAAGTACTACATATACGTCAGTCACAGAAGGACAGATTTTGTATTATTCTGTCCTTTTGTGACTGACGTATATCACTTAGGATAATGTCCTCAAGGTCCATCCATGTTGTAACATATGTTAGAATTGACTTCCTTTTTGAAGTTGAATAATATCCCATTGCAGGCATATACCATGTTTTGTTTATCTATTCATCTATCCATGGACAGTTGAGTTACTTTCAGGATTGCTGTTATTTCATCTTTAAAAGTTTGTTAGAGGAAGAAGATGTTGGGAAAACCCTCTAAAACATTGGCCTAGGCAAAGTATTCTTGAAGAAGACCCCCAAAAGCAATCACAGCAGCAACAAAAATATACAAATGGGACCTGATCAAATTAAAAAGCTTCTCCACAGCCAAGAAAACTATCATTAGAGCAAACAGACAACCTACAGAATGGGAGAAAATATTTTCTCTCTACACTTCCGATAAAGGTCTAATAACAAGAATCTATCTAGAACTCAAAAGAATTAACAAGAAAAAAATCAAACAACCACATCAAAAAATGGGCAATGGAAATGAATAGAAACTTTTCTAAAGAAGACAGAATAATGGCCAGGAAACATATTAAAAAATGTTCAACGTCACTAATCATTAGAGAAATTCAAATCAAAACCACAATGAGATATCATCTAACCCCAGCGAGATTGGCCTGTATCAAGAAATCCCAAAACAACAAATGCTGGTGAGGATGTGGAGAGACAGGAACACTCCTACACTGCTGGTGGGACTGAAAATTAGTGCAACCATTGTGGAAAAGAATTTGGAGATATCTCAAAGAGCTAAAAATACAAATACCGTTCGACCCAGCAATAGCATTCATTATTAGGCATCTATCCAAAAGAGCATAAGACATTCTATTATAGAGACATCTGCACCCGAATGTTTATGGCAGCACAATTCACTATTGCAAGGACATGGAAACAACCCAAGTATCCGTCAATTCATGAGTAGATTATTAAAATTTGATATATATTTACAATAGAATATTACTCAATTCTAAGAAACAACAGCAAGCTAGCACCACTTATATTATCCTGGACTGAGCTTGAACCCATTATCCAAAGTGAGGTGACACAAGATCAGAATAATGGACTTTGAATATTCTCACCATCAAATTGGTACTGACTAATTAACACTATGGCGCTCAAAGGGTGGTGGTGTTCACCAGGCATTCGGGGGTTAGAAGGGTAGTCCCACATCGGTGAGATGTGGTGAGCATTGTGGAGGGGAAGGGCATACCTCTAACCCTTGCTAGGGAGAGGCAAAGATATAAAATGTAACCAAAATGTTAAGAAAAAAAGAAAAACAAATATTTGTCCGGTGTGGGGCAGATGGGAGGGGGCAAGAGGGGATGGGTATATACATACATGGTGAGTGTGAGGCAGGCCGTCTGGGGAATGGACATGCCTGAGGCTCTGACTCTAGGGGGAGGGGAGACAGGGCCAATGTATGTAACCTTAACATTTGTACCCCCATAATATGCTGAAATTAAAAAAGAAAAGTAAAAAAAAAAGAGTATACCACTAAAAATAAATAAATACATACATAAATGCATAAATAAATAAATAAAAGTTTGTTAGAATTCACCAATGAAGGTATTGGCTCCAGGACTTTTGTCAGGTGATTTTTGATTACTGTTCCAATCTCCTTACTAGTTATAGGTCATTTCTCTTCTATTTCTTTTTAGTCTTGGTAGGTTTTGTGTTTCTAGGAATTTTTCTATTTCATTTAAATTATCTAATTTGTTGGCATATGGTAGTTCATAGTACTATTTTATAATTCTTTTTATTTCTGTAGAATGAATAGTAATGTCCCCACTTTCCCACTTTTTTTTTTTTTTTTTTTTTAGTAATTTGAATCTTCTCTTTTTTTTCTTTGTCCATCTAGCAAAAGGTTTATCAATTTTGTTGCTCTTTTCCAAGAGTCAACTTTTGGTTTCATTGATTTTTCTCTCTTGTTTTTCTGTTCTCTATTTCCTTTATGTCTGCTTTAATTTTTTTGTGTGTGATTTAAAAATTTTAATAGATAATTAAAACAATTTTTTTTCTCTTAACCTAATGACATGGCTAAAACAGGTAGTGGGTGTATTTTTTGCACAAGTTTACCAAGGGATTTTAGTTGTTTGAAGTTTCTGGCTCTATTTCATGTATTTCTGATATCCTTTAATCTTTTTTTTTATTTCAAGAAAATATGAGAGTACAAACATTTTGGTTGCTTTTTATATCTTTGCCTTTCCCTAGCAAGGGTTAGAGGTATGCTCTTCCCCTCCACAATGCTCACCGCATGCCTCAGATGTGGGTCTACCCCCCAATCCCCGAATCCCTGGTGAACACCACCGCCATTTGAGCATCATAGTGTTAATCAGTCAGTACCAATTTGATGGCGAGTACATGTAGAGCCCATTCTTCCAATCTTTTGTCGCCTCACTTCGGATAATAGGCTCAAGCTCAATCCGTTTAATTTCCATAATTTTGTGAATTTTTCAGTTTTATTGATTTCTCCTATTGTGGTTGGAAAAGATACTTCATGTATTTATCTTTTAAAATCTATTGAGTCTTAATTTGTGGCTTAACTTGTGATCTATCCTGAAAAATGTCCCATGTGCACTAGGGAAGAATTTATATGGCTATTCTTTTTGGATACAGTGTTCTGGATATGTCTGTTAGATCTAGTCTGTTTATTTTGTTATTTAATTCCTCCATTTCTTTACTTATGTTTGTTTGTTCTATCCATTATTGAGAGTATGATATTGAAGTCTTTAACTATCATAAAACTATTTCTCCTTTCAATACTGTCAGTTTTGCTTCAAATATTTTTTGATGGTCTGTCATTGGGCTCATGAATGTTTATAGTTGTTATATCTTTTTGCTTTATTGAACCTTTTATTTAATATAATAATATTGTCCCCCTTTGTCTCTTGTAACCTATTTTTTAAAATTATATATAGTCTATTTTGTCTTATATTAGTATAACCACTCCTGGTAGCTTTTGGTTACTATTTGAATGGAATATATTTTTCCATCACTTTATTTTCAATATATTTGTGTCTTTGAATCTCATATGAGTCTCTTACAAACAACATGTAATTGAATCATGTTTTTTTTATCCATTCTTCCAATCTCTGTCTTTTGATTGGAGATATTAAGCCATTTACATTTAAAGTAATTACTGATGAAGAACTTACTGGTTTCATTTTATTATTTGTTTTTTATTATCCTTTTATTTGTTTTCTATTTTCCTGATTGATTGTCTTCTTTAGTATTGAGTTGTTTTTTATAAAGAAACATTTAAATTCCTTTCTCATCCTTTTGTATATATTGTATAGGTGTTTTCTCTGCAGTTACTATGGGCATTACTATGAAAATCACAAGAATTACATTTAATATTCTAATTTTAATTTACATCAGTTTTACTTCAATAATGTACAAAAACTACAGTCTTTTAAATGTTCTATCCCTAACCCTTTTCGTTGTTTGAAATGATAAAATGACAATGTATATTCAAAAACCTATACTATACTTATTCTATATGTATCATTGTCTTACATTTTGTAGGAAACAATATGTAAATTTACAAACCAAAGTTACAATAATACTAGACTTTAGATAAATAATCATTTAAAAAAATTTAATCTAGTCTCTTGAATCATGTAGAAAATAAACTTATAAACCATTGTTGCAATAATACTAGCTTTTATAATTCCCCATGTATTTGTCTTTCTTGAGATTTTTATTTATTCATATGATTTTGACTGTCCTTTCATTTCTACCTGCAACATTCCATTGACCATTTATTGTAGAGCAGGTCTAGTGGTAAAAAACTCCCTTAGCTTTTGTTTATCTGGGAATTTCCTAATTTCTCCCTCAGTTTTGTAGGGTTGTTTTGTTGTATGTAGGAATCTTGGTTGAAAGTTTTATTTATTTTTTTCTTATTTTCTTATAGCATTTTGAATATATTGTCCCATTGTCTTCTGGTCTCCAAAGTTTCGATATTCTCTTCTAGCTATTTTGAAATATACAATACATTGCTGTTAACTATAGCCAACCTACTGTTCTATCAAACACTAGAACTTATTTCCTCTATCTAATTGTATGTTTGCACCAATTAACCAACCACTCTTCATCTCCTTCCAATTCTTCCTATCCTCTGGTAATTATTATCCTACTCTACTCTACTCTACTCTAGACTTCAATGGGATCAACTTTTTTAACTCCCACATACTAGTGAATACATGCAATATTTATTTTTCTGTGCCTGGCTTATTTCATTTTTCCTAATAACCTCTAATTTCATCCATGTTTCTGTAAAAGATAGGATTTCTTTCTTTCTTTCTTTCTTTCTTTTTTCTTTTTTCTTTCTTTCTTTTTTTTCTATGTAGTATTTCACTGTGTACATATACTACACATTCTTTATCCATTCTTCTGTTAATCTGTTAATGGATGGTTAGGTTATTCCTAAGATTCCTTAGGTTGATCTTCGCTGTTGTGAATACTGCTGCAATAAACATGGGAGTGCAGGTCTCCCTTTGATATATTGATTTCCTTTTCTTTGAATAAATGCCCTATAGTGGAATTGCTGCATTCTCTCTTTGTCTATGACTTTTAACAGTTTCATTATAAGTGTCTTGGAGAAGTTTAGGGGGGCTAAATCTATTTGGGGACTTTTGAGTTTCTCTACTTCGATATCTATATCTCTTCCAAGATCTGGGAAGTTTTCAGTATTATTTTACTAAATAGGTTTTTTGTGTCTTTTCTCATCTTTTCTACTTCTGGAGAAGAAAATTCAAATATTTGCTTGTTTTATGGTACCTCATATGTCACATGGTCTTTCTTTATTCTTTCTTTCTTTTTTTTTTTTCTCTGACTGGGTAATTTGAAAAGAACTTTTTAAAGACCTTCTTTACTTTTTTATGTGTTTTGTGTTCTTACATTATTATCTTTGTATTTTGTATAACAGTCATTTCTTCCAGTTTTATGGATTGGCTTTCATGGGGAAAGACTTTACCCAATAGATATATCTATAATGTTGATTGGACAGTGTGCTTTGACTTTGATTTTGGGTGGGTGCAGTAGGTTAGTTTCTGTATGATTTCTTCAGCTATAATCAATGTTAGTGGTGTCTATGGGTTCCTTACTGGTTTGTGCTTCAGTAATAGTGGAAGCTGTGACACATCTTTGCTGGAGATGGTAGCACCATGTAGTCTCAGGCACCAGTGGTAGTGGCAGCTGACTGGCCAAGGGGATCCTTGGGCCCCTTTGTGTAATCTGTGACATCCGCATGGCAGTAGCAGTGGTAGGACAAACCTTGGACCCCTGAGCCGCATGCACAGGCACCAGCAGTGGTTGGGTGGGATGGTCACCAGGCCCCTGAGTAACATGCATGAGCATCAGTGGCACTGGGGGCAGTTCTGTCCTTATGCTCCTGGATGGCAAACTCATGTGCCAGTGGTGGTGGGCAGGACAGATGCATCTTTAGGCCTTCAGATGGCATGTGCTAGCAGTGGTGGTAGGTGAGCTAAGCTTGTCCTTAGGCCCCTGAAAGCTGTTCCTAGGCAACAGCAGTATCAGGAGGGTTAGACCAATCACTGTGCCCACACATGATGAGCACAGGCACAGGTAGTGGCAGCAGTGGGCAGGGCTGACTTGTTCTCAGGCCTCAGGATAGTTCTTGGGAGGGCTTGCCACCAGGACCTGGAGGACCTGCCACTAGAGGTGACAGGGTTGCCATCAGTGGCAGTTGCCTAAGAAAGGTGGTTTCCAGGCTTTGAGGAAAGCAGGTTCTGTCCCCTTTGTCTACAAGACCACCTCCCTTGTGCAGTTCACCAGCCATTCCTCGGGCTACAGGATACTACATGTGCTAGCACGCTGGGGACCCAGTTGCATTACTGGATCCTGCTAGCATCACAATGCTGCAGTCCTATGGGTGGACATGAGGGATGTCAGTGGGTCTCAGGGATGTGGAGATATGAGGCTTGTTGGGCCCCAGGGTAAATGTAGTCCAGTGTGTCTGGGCTCTCAACATGGTGCTGCACTGAAGCTACTTGGGCCTTAGGAGTATCTGGGACCCAGTGAGAACAATGCCATCATGTGGACTCCAGGCAGCTCCCTACACTAGTCTTAGGGTTTGCAAATGACTGTGGGGCTCTCCAGGAGCTGGGACAGCAGGAGTCCATGGTGGAAATGTTCACTGTTGGGCATCCCTCACTTATACTTACCCGCACTTGGGAGTTCTTCCTGGCTTTGAGCCAGTCCTGGCCAGGGTGGCTGCCTTGCTTCCCTCTTCTTCTATGCCTCAGAGGTTCCCTGTCCCTTCCTTGCTGAATTCCAGTGTTCTATCTTAGAAGCTGCATTTAACATGTGGTTATTTATGGTCTGTTTTGGTCCTGCTTCAAGAAGGAGGAGAGTGGTGGGCACCTCAGTTTGCCATCTGGAATCTCCCATGTCTGTTGTTTTTAAGTATCCTAGTCTTTAATGTCTGATTCCTAAACAGGGAAAAATAGAAAAATGAAGATAATGGAGAAAGGATGTTTGTTCTTTAAATGCCCTAGAATTCTCTTCAGCCAGAGAAGAAGGGGTTTGTAAGAATGAGGGCAGTTGCAACAACCATGGCTGCCTGCCCCTTCGTACGTCTGCGATCAGAAACAGCAACCAGTGTTCCCAGCACAGATTCTGATATTGGGAGGATAGGGTCCTTTTTGGCCACCCTGCCTCCCACAAGCTCCAGGAACAAGTGCACAGCTGCCTACCACAGGGCTGGAACTAGAGGATGGGTGTCTGCTGCTGTGCTAAAAGCTAAAAGTGTCCAAAATTCACACCAATTTACCTCCCAAGACTTCCTTGGAAGTTTCAAGCTTTCAGATTTTAGAGTTCCAAAATACAGCAGTTACACAAGATAGATTCTGCCCCATATAGTTGCTGTTTAGGTGAAGAAATAGATTTCTGGTTCTTCCTATGCAGCCAACCTCCCAGAATCCCAGCATGTGCTTTTGTAATTATGCCTTAATGGTAACAGAAATCCCCCTTAGTACAGAAATCCTACTCCATGCTAGTCTATGAGCCTGACCCGAGTTCCCTAATGTTAAGATAACAGAATTGCTAGTCTTGCTGAAGAATCATGTATTTCTTGGAAAATACACACAGAGACACACATACAAACATCTCTTTGGTCAAGTATCTTTGGAAAATGATTGGTGAGACAAGTTAAACTGATACAAATTTATATTTATATTTTAAAATTTTAGTAGGTTCTTTCAACTCAAAACTTCCCCAAGCCATTGACTTACTCAGTGTATGAGATGAAGTGATCCTTCAGTCTCTGCTTCCAATAGCGACTCCTCAATCTCTATTTCTGCACATCTGCCAGAGATAGTTTAGTAAAGCACAAGCCCTCAAATCTCACCTGTGCCTTCAGGGGCACCACATATCCCCCGCTATTAAACCCAAGTTCCTTGGCTTGGCATGCCGAGTACTCAAGACTTTTGTGAGGATGACTTCTGTCTCAAGTTTTGTTGCATTCACCATTTCATGTGGAGTTTCTTGAAGGCCTCGTGTAGGGGTGTATGTGTTGTTTTAGTTTTAGTTTTTAATTTTTTGGTTTTGTTTTTTTTTTGACTCGGAGCTCTTGCTCAGGCCGGTCCATCTATCTAGACTGGCATCTTCCTTTTTCTTCATCTGACAAACTTTACTTGGGTGTCCTCACCTTGAGGAAAACCCCTGGTCCACTCACTAATTTAGGTGCCTTTACTCCTTATACCTTGCACCATCACTTCATAATAGGTAATATATTGTATAGAAAATATCTATCACTACATAATAGATAATATATTGTATAGAAAATGTATGTGTCCTTCTGTTTTCCTCAGCATTAACTTAAAAAGACCTTTTCTATTTCAGGATATGGCATATGGCTTAGAGTACACTATGATATTATAAAGATTTATTAAATTGAGCCCAATAGTATCTCTCTTTCTCTCCCTTTTCCCCCTCCCCCTCCTCTTTCTCTCTATCAATCTCTTTCTCATGCTATCACTCTGAACACAGACACAAAGTTATGTAAACAAGACCATTGCTGTTTCTCAACCTAACCTGGAACCACTGACATGGAATGACATTTTGCTCTAAGTCCTTTATTTTTTATTAGCAATCCTTATACTTTATGCTCCAACTGCAGTATATAGTCACAACCAGGCCTCTCTGCACCCCTAAGACACCAATCTTGTCAAACTTAATTGAATCAAAGCACAAGCAGTTATAAATGGAGTATAGCTGGGCAAATAAAAAGTAAAGGAAAAGAGATACACATCCAACCAATACTTTAATTTCAAGATATTCCCTGTGGAGAATACTGTGTGTTTGCCTCACATTTCTCACCAGTGTTTCCAGCATCTTTACTAGTCATAATTTTGCTCTTTATTTATAAACATTTATCCATCACCAACAATGATTTTGATCCTGTACAAGTTAAACGCTACAATGTAAAGTTAATCGTCTACATTTCCATGGGGAGCCGGCCTTGTGGGGCAGCTTGGGATCTATGACAGTGCTGGTAGAGGTCAGGGAACATACCACAGCATTCAAAAATTCAACTGCCCTTATCTCTTGCCTCATAGCCAAGTCCCATTGGACTTGGTCATTATGCAGCTTGTAATATCTTCAAATATAATCTTTAGAAATTACCTGTGTCTCTGTGCTCGGGTGGAGTGTGCAATGGTTCCCATGCTGCCTGTGTAGCCAAAGACTGCCTTCTGGAGAAGTTAGCCCCAGATTCTGCATGCACTATGCAATCTATGGAAAGCCTTTCTGATCAAAGCCCCTCTCAACACTAGATAGCTTCAATCACCAAAATTAATTTTACCTTAACACTCCTCCTTCTCAGGGCAGTGGTTACCCATGAGGTGGAGGACAAGGGAGAAGCAGAATAGGACATCCAGGGTACTGATAACATTTTTTTTTCTTGATCTGGATTTGGTTATGGTGGTGGTGGTATTCATTTTGTAGAAGTTTATCGAACTTTGCGCTTCTTTTTCTGTATGTAGAATACATCAATCAAAATATATTTTTAAAAGATAGCTCCTTAAAAAGCCATGCACTCTTAAACTAAGTTAAGACATTTTGTCTAGAAGTGGTAAATTTCATCATATGGTCTAATATTTTAAAAAGCAGGTTTCTGAGCCTGACAGACCACAATGAAAGTGCCAACTCTGCTCCTCACTCTCTGGGTGTTCTTTCCTCTTTTTCTGTTTCCTCGCCTGTTAAATAAAAGTTGTAATGCCAGCTTAACAAGGTAACTGAGAGAATTGAATTGAATAAACAATAGGAAAGTAGTTAGCACAATAGGAAACCAGCATATGGTGGCCATTGTTACTAACAGCAGCAGCCGTGCAGGAGAATCAGACATGGATAAAATCAAATCATAGGCTTTTTGGCAGTGGCAGAAGTGTGGTTGTAGCAGGGATAGCAAGCTTTATCAGATGAAGGGACGTCAGAAATGCAAGTAAAATCTGCATAGCTATATACAGGAAGAACCAGTTAGATGGACAGAAATGTTACAATCAGAGTCCTCACCAAGACCGGTCTTATGTGGGAGAGATTTCAACCTGTGAGCATCCTCACGAAGAGTCTATCAACACACAGCCTGAGGATATGTCTTCAGGTTCCCTTTTGTATGTTCATTTTCCAATAGCGTATAGGCTCCAAGAGAGAATATTTCTAACAGATGTAACCCAAACATCTAAAGCTGTGCCTAGAACACAGCAGTGGGGGTTAAAGACATTCATTATTCTTGGTAAATTTATCAGATTATATTCTGCTATTTTGGAATGATCTGGACAGTCTGACAGCTATGTATCCCTGGGTATCAACCACGAATTCCTGAGTATATTGGATTCTTATTTACATATAATTTGAAATAGGTGAGGCAATGCTTCTACAACTGGAACACAACTTGGTGTCGTGAACTTTGCTTTTGAGAGAACTGGATTTAAGTCCTTATATTTCCACCTATTAATTTGGACTACTTAATTTCTGAGAATCACAAGTTTCTCACATGCAAGCTAGAGAGAATATTGACATTTGAGAGCGGGAGGGGATTGATAGCATATTATTTATAAAACAGTACCTTGTAGGTAGTAAAGAGTGTTTAAACAGCCTTTTAGTTTAATAGTTGACTGGGTAGAATTTTCCATCAATGTGCAGAGAGGAGATCCTTTCTAAGAAGATATTAGAGCATTTTGTGGATCTGAGGCCTTGGTAATAAAATCCAAGCAGAACAAATCAGTGCGATTCTCCTTTCCTTAGGAGCCAAGAAGGAGTGGTTGTGATTGTTATTAAAATTATAATATATTTGCCCCAAAAGAGGGGAAAAACAAACACATTCTGCTCATACAGGAAGAAGTTTTGATTAAGGCTTTTTCAGAGGATTGAAAGACGGCAAAGTTTAAAATATTCTTTATGTGTATTCAAAATAACAAAGCAATAATCAATTGTAAAACAAATATGAGAAAGTACAAGAAATTTCAGTATTTTTCCCATAGTGACTAACTACCTCAATGCATACAAATATAAGCCAAGTAGCTGGGTATCTTATTTTTGCAAAGCGTGTGTGTGTGTGTGCGCGCGCACGCTCGTGTGTGTATGAGTATGTGTGTGTCTGTGTTTCACTGCTTTGTCTACTCCTCTGACTGTTCTGGCAAGTGTATAGCAAGTGTAACAGCAAGTGTTAACAGTGACTGACCAGGGAAAAAACCAAGCAGTACACAGAGGGTTGGAGAATCAGCCTTTATTCCACCCGTGGGCTCAGAGGGGCATGCCACCAAATTCTGACAACTACTTCCTTGTTCTCCTCCAGTTTTATACACTTCTTGGAGTTACACACAACCAATTAACTATGAGCATGAGGAATTACCCAAGCAGCAGTAGGATCCAAAAAGCATCCAATCGGCAACAAGCTTTAATATCCAATCAGCAGACCCCGTCCAGAAGATGGCGGATGAGAAACACTGCCAGACAGAGTGTCCCTGCAGAAAAGACAGATACTAGCAGAAATTAGAAGAAAGAAGCAAGAAGACGAGCCTACATCGGATGAGGGTCGGAAGGAGGAGTACCTGAGACCACGGGAGACTCCACAGGAGGAGGTCGCGGAGAGAACTGGAGGCTGGGACCCCCGGAGCAGCCCGGAGACCAGCGGCAAGGGTAGGTGGATCGGCCGTTTCCCCTCCCCTGCATCCCGGACTGCTGGTGGGCTCCCCAGCAAGCGGAGGGACCTGTGGACACCAGCCCAGCGACAACCGCCGCCAGTGAGTGGTAAGCCAGTAGCGGACGCGGCACCAGGCTCCCAACTCCCTCGGGCACCTCCGTGTGCACAGACCCAAGCCGCGCGGCAGACGCCGTATTGCCTCCTCCTCCCCTCCCCCGACCCTACCCGCGGCTGCCCAGAGAGACAGAGAGACAGTATAGCCACCAGCCGGAGGCACCTCTAGGGAACGGGACCTTCCCTTTTGGGGCCCTACAGCTCACTAAGTGGAACTCACACTGTGAGCTCTCTGCCCGCCAGCCCTACCAGGTGCTGCTGGCACGATGATCCCAGGAGAACGGGGCAGAGCCTGAGGTTGAGAGACATAGACCCAGCTTGGGCTCCCTGTGGGTGAATTGGGACAGGCACTTGTCTCCATGGCAGGGACAAAGTTTAAACTCTGGGACCCAGAGGTCAGATCTGCAGACCACATCCCGTGCACCGAGGCCTCGCATTGCCCGGGGCACAGAAGGGATATACGTGAACAGCATGCTGAGGTGTGTGTGCCTTCAGGGGCACATCAGCGTCCTAGAGGGCAACCTCCCCCCAAAGGGAGGCCGTGCACCCAGCCCAAGTGGCGTTCCTGTGCAGGGAACCTCCCCGCCGGCATCACAGCCAGGGGAGGCCTGGTGGCGTGTGGTCTGGCCTGCTGTCAGAGGCCCAGGAGTAGCCGCGGAGTTGGGGACGGTGGAAAGAGGCCAGGCCCGCTCTAGACAGCGGGTCTCGGACAGCCCCACCCCCACACACAGACTCTCAGACTGAGCGGGGCCATTCCAGCCCCTCCCTGTCAGCTTTGCCTGGAAGCAGAGAACAGAACTTTGACCCCTGCTGACGACATTGGTGGTGCATGAGGGCGGGCTTACCCAACTCAGCTCCGCCCAGACTCTCCCCTAGACCAGCCTTCACTGAAGGAGAGAAAAGGACACACCTGGAAGTCCCAGGGCCCCACTCACCACCTGAGGCACTAGAGTTCTCTCTTCAGGAACAAGAGCTGATAACAGGACACAAAAACAACAGCGTAGCCTGTTCCTCTAAGCAAGCGCCACCTACTGACAGGGAGAGCATCCTGCACACCCTTTTCACAACACCTACTGACGCATTATACAGGGAGTGGTCGAATCTCACCCACAGACACCACCTACCGGCTCAGACACTAAACAAGGCGTGTGAATACCCAAACAAAAACCTAAAGAAAAGAAACAACAACTGATCGACATGGGAAGAAATCAGCAAAGGAACTCAGGAAATATGAAGAACCAATCGGAAAACACACCCCCAAAGAGGAGCACCAGCCCCCTAGAAACG